>CAJUYI010001870.1:14589-56319 GCA_910591695.1 Galerucella pusilla
CTATGCTCACATATGCGGCTCTGGTCTGGTGGCCGAGGGTAACCTTGCCCAAGTAACACAACAAGCATCGAAGTAGATTTAAAATCGACTTTTGTGTCACTCTTGAAGCTAATAGGCAATTGAAGCCGTCCACTAAAGCTTCTACATGTAGCATTCATTACGTAATCGCTGCCTAAAGGGAGCGCGCGGTTTGGCCTTAAAGTAGATTTGATAGCTGATTAGCAATTCAACCTGTAGGCCTAAATAGCCATAAATTGGCACCAAAAGAGCATTTTATTAGATTTGATTGCCAACATTGGCTGTCGAAGCCATATAAAGAAGCAGTCGTTTAGTCCAGAAATGGCTTTCAATGCTTTGAATGATCATGCGCAGTTGAACATTTCTCGTGAGAATTTAATAAAGTTTTGTTTTGGATAAATATTAGATTTATATTGGAAATTTATGCCAACAGTTATGTAGGTGTTCACAAAAACGAACATCGTCAACTGTTATGGCAGAGATCTTTCCTTCAATATATTATGACAATTATTATTGTTTTTGAAACTGGAAAATATCATTGTGAACCATTAGAAATCTCTGCAAACCTTAATTTTCTGTGAAATGTGAATGAAATACTTCCTGAAAACAGAGGGGCCAGTGATAACTGTGAGCAAAATATACTTCAAAAATTAAATTTTTTTATTATAAATTACGGTGTTGCCATATTCAATTTTTATCAATGAATTATATACATCCAATTGAAATTGAAGTTTTTTATAGTATTTTTAGTTGGATTGATTGATAATATTATATTTGATGGATTAATTTAATTTATATTTCCCAGATTTTCTGAAATTTGTATCCCAGTTTGGAATCAAATAATATCCTGAACCAGATTATTTGCATATTCTATACTTATACTATAAAAATAGTATCATATACCTATCAATATATAGATATAAAAACTATGGCAACATTGCTCATTATCGTGAGCAAACGGTTCGGCCATGTCTTTATTGTATTTAATAGGCATTTTTCTATGCCAATACGAAGCTTTATGGAATTAAAAGCTAGATAGCTGTTTGTATTGCTTTGTGAAAACTTTCAAGATTATAAAGTTGAAGAAAAAGAAGATTATTGTGAAGTTATGTTTTGAGTAATAGATTGTTTTATAGGTCATATTTTATAATCATTTCCTAATAAAAAATAAACACCTTTAAATTTATTGAGACCTTAGAAAGTGGAGATAATAATTTTATGTGTTGTTCCTGACGCATGGGATGGGAACAACAGCAACAACAAATTTTCTACCAAGACGTAGTGGTATTAGCCTGTGAAGAAAGAGTCCCACGACAAGGCCAATAAAGAGACGCGGTCCAAGAACCAGGAAGGTGATCTTCTGGTTCTATCGTTATTTCGTTGTAACTTTTAGCTGCGTTACTACTTTTATGTACACGCCTGTAATACGCACCTGTTCGTCCAAATTTCCGTAGTTTTGTGATTTTCCATTTATTTTTAATCCAATCTTTTTCTTCTCCATGATCGATAATGATTTCTGAAATATTATGAAACCTTTCAACTGGAATTGAGATTTACAATCGCATTGAGGTTAGCAATACAGTAATGAATTTTTTTGGAATTTATTTCCATTTAAAATCCAAATTAATTCCAATACCAAACTTCGTATCATTGCTTTTAAATGGCACTCATTGAAGCACTAAATGGCATTTTATGACCATACAAAATTCCAATTTCGCCATTCATTTTTTGGCATTTTTTAAAGCCAATATTTCTATTCTTTGGCTACTTTTAATGACTTATTAGCAATCATTGCTACTTGGCTGCAATATTTGGCCTCGAAAGAGATTGGACGTCTTTGAAGGAATGCTGAAATAATTCTATAAAATAATGCTAAGAATATGCTAAACTTAAGCATTCTTTCTGAATTATTTGCTTCGATCTAGCATTATTTGCTTGGCAAATGAAATATGTTACTTGGGTGGTCACGGCTAGATCGCAACTGGCACGCCTTCAAAGGGTGGTCAGTTTGGGGGCAACTGGCTGCATGAGAACTACACCAACTGTTGCGATGGAGGTGATCCTTGGTCTTCGGCCTCTTCACCATGTGTTTTATTCGAGTGTATTAATAGCAGTTAGCTAATATTTAAGCAATGTTCGATCACCGCATGCTGTATTTGAAGGTTATGTTTTGATCGATATCTTGAAATTTGGTGTTTGGGGCAAATTGATCCCTTTATGTGTGTTTAAAATGATCCCTGGAATCATTTTACCCCATAAGTACCTATTTGTTGTTGTTACAGATCATGCCAAGAATTTATATACGCAAAACTAATCGCCAAAGCACACCCTACAAAAAATACCTTGAAGTAGAATCCAGAAAGAAAACAGATATAGAACAAAGGAAAGCCCTTAAGGAAGCGAATAAAATAAAAAGGTAGAACGTGTCGCGGGACACACGGTAGGAACTTTAGTTACTTTTAAGCAAAAGTTATGTAATACATCTGACGTTATAGATAAACAATTTGCATATTCTTTGGTGGTTGAGTAGTAAGCACACCAGACTCTCACGCGGTAGACCCGGGTTCGATTCCCCGCGAGGAATTTTTTTTATTGCTAATTTTATTTATAAATAATCATTCTGCTTGATATTAATAACGACAACAGGTAGACGTTTGAAATATTTAGCAGAATATTCATTATTATAGATAATGGTACAGTACCCTTCATGAGGGAGTCCGACTGGCAACATCTACTTATAACAGCATCGTATATTTGAAAAAGGAAACCGTAGCATTATACAAATTGGACATTCAAGAACTGTACGTTTACCACAAAATTAGTGAAAACATGAAATTGGATTGTTAAATTTTTAATTTGAAGTTATATTACAGTTTATAGAAATTTTTATTTTCTAGATTTTTTCCTAAGTGGGTCGTAGAGAAAATATGCTGCTCGATTCGTGTGGATTGTCCATATCGCACTTGAACGATTGAGCACTACGCCTACGGCGTCGTGCTCCATCTTAGTCCTCGTGCAAAATGGCCATCATATCCACACTAGCTGCACGAACTACAATTTCTTTCAAAATATGCCCTTTTACATTTAAAAACTACCTGCCAAATGTCAAATCAATTTATCCATCCATTTTAAAGTTATCGGATTAAAACATTCAAGTTTTCAAAATTTCAACACCCTGTATTTCGAAAAGTAGCTAGACCCCTTAATCGCGCAAAAAAATTATGGAAATAATAGTAAAAATTTATCCGAACAAATTCAAGTAGATCACTAGCACTGCGAATACCAGCTTTGCATAGAATTTCAATATAGCATATAGTTCGAATCCCGGCAGGAGCATATTATTATGAATCGCTGCTTCGTTAACGAGAGAGAGACTAAGGAGGCACAAGCACGCAAGCAAGGCACATAACGAAGCAACGTAACATAACGTAGCGTAACGTAACGCGTAACGGTCAGATCTTTTGCGTCGCGACCCCTGGTCGCTCAAACATAACCTGACGGAAAGAACTAAAGTTCCAAAAAAAACAATTACCAGCAAACAGAACGACAAAGGAAAATGTGGTGGGAAAGGAAAAGGAGTCGAGAAAAGAAAAGGAGGCGGAAAGAGAAAGGGCAAAAAAAGCAAAACAGGTCAGATTATTCTGAAGAGGAAAGTGATACCGAATGCCTCTTCTGTACTGCAAGCTACTCCAAAGACAATAAAGGCGAAGGGTGGATTAGGTGCGTTGTGTGTCTTAAATGGGGACATGAGGCGTGTGCGAGAGTAGATAGTGACGATGAAGGCGACTTCGACTTTACTTGTGTTATTTGCCTTTCTAGTCTATTTCTTAGTACCTGATAAGAAAATTATAATTTTTTAATGAAGAGTTGATATTTCTATTGCATTTTGACATTGATAAAAAGCCTTTGATAGGGATGAGTATTATTTGTGTTTTTCTATTTAGAAGAAGAGTCTATTTGTTTACCTATTGCTTGAATAGGTATGTTGTTAATTTTGCAAACCTTTTAAAAGTTTGTTTCGATGTTTAATGTTTAGTTTGTTTATTGAGTAGTAGATAATTACAAAAAAAGATCTCGAATGAAACTAGAAGACTGCAAAAGTTTTGTGTCACTTGCTGCTTAAATAGTTATGAACAATAAATATGATTAAAATAAACAGCTGAGTGTTTCATTTCACTGATATTTATCAACTTAGAGTATAAAATGATCCATGGGATTATTTTACACCTACTCCAGGGATCATTTTGAACATAGGTGTGTATAAAATGATCCTTTACAAAACTTTAAAAATACCTATAATACAAAAAAACTTCATACATATAATGAAAAATACCTATGCAGTTACAAAGTTAAGTAAATTCACTACCTCCAACAATAGAGATCTTGTGATTTTGACTTCAACTTTAGGCACAGTTAAGTTTTTCCCTTAAGGGGATCGTTATATCTCACCTTCCCCTACACGCCTTTCCAGCTTGCTGGGAATTTATGTACCTTTACCATTCTTTTTTGGTCTAATTTGATTATGATATTGCTTTAAAATATTTTGAATCATGACTTGAATAGAGGTACGAGCAAATGGGAAAATTTATCAGTTAGTACCTAGAGGTGAACTCCAGCCTTATGTGAGTTTTTTCCCGACAGTATTAACATTTCGAAGGTTATTCGGTATGTGATTGTGATTTAGTGGCGACTAATACATAAGAGCTGCAGTGCTGCAGAGCTCCCAAATAATCATCTAATTAACTAAAATATTTCCATTTATGTGATTTTAACAAAAAATTTCACTGCATTCAGTCTGGAGTGCCAGAGTCCAATATTTCAACACGGAGGGCGGAAAATGGACGATAAAATCGATGGGAGACAATTCCCTTACATGCGAAATCTACAAATTTGTACCACGAACCGCCATTGTTGTGCTCATAAGAATCTCTTGTCAAAATGTGACTTATTGCATTATGTATCAACCTGTATAATATTATATACAAGTTCAGGTGAGTTCAAAATATTCTTATACCTTACGCACGAATTGAAGATAATATCTCTCCGCATGAAAATAGACTTGAAAGAACAACGAACTTTACGTGTAAGTAGTACTTTACCTATTTTTTCGGAATTTTATTATTCCATGTTGAAAGACGATTACTTGTTGAGGTAATATTTTCTAATTTATTACTTGAAAATTTATTATTTCCATTAAATAAATAGTATACAAAAACTTGCTGTTCTAGTTTGTATAGAAATTATTTTCCATGAATAATGCAGGCACAGTGACAATAACAAATAACAATATTCTACTTAATTACTACCCAAACAATCATCTAAATGGAGTGGTATTGACTCATTTCATTTCGAAACAATCACTACTTCATGCGTGTTCTAGTCTGCTTGATGAAAGTTTAAATTACTTATTTTCAATTATCATGGGAGAATGAAACTTAGTGAAGATAAGTTAGACACAATGATGTGAATCGAACGCTTTATGCACTTAAACCGTTAGATATGAGTATAAAGCAAGAAAAATGATATGAGGAGTCGTGAATGATGGAGAATAGCACATTTGAAATGATGTGACCGTTAAGTTATCAGTCAAGAGAGAACGCTTAAATCGATCCAGCTGTTGGCAGGTTTCAACAAAGGTGATACTAATTTTGAGGGTTAGGACATAAAGATGAGAAATTGCCTTTGGAAGAAATAATAGTATTGGTTATAAATTGAAAGTTTTTGTCAAGTATACTGCTTAAATGAAATATCGGGGAAAAATTTTCTTCCACTTAACACATTCCCTGCCACGTCGGGCATTATGACCGAAACGGCTCATTATCCCATTACACCACGTCGGTCTATATGACCGAAAATTTGTACATTCATGCATCTGTTCCTAGAGAGCCGTCGGCCACCCTCTAAATGCTGCCGTGCATAAGGAATGACCGAAGAGGCCCAGTAAGCAAAAGGCACATGAAAACTTTTTTATTTTCTTCACTTGTTTCTGGGGATAGAAAAACCATTTGGCGCAGTCGTAAAACAAAAAAATTATTGCTCATGACGGGTTGGCAGGGAACGTGTTAAATCTATATCCAGGGATTGTAATTTGGTGTACCTCTGCTAAAATGGGATGATATAAAGTGAGCCTTTTAATTTTTCGAGAATAATGGAAGAACAAATATTGACATTTAGTCTATAAATTGTCGAAATATTTTTAGGAGAATTTAGAACAAAGTTTTTTGATAGCTTCGAAACTGAAAAATGTAGGGGCCGGTAAAAACGATCCCTCGCACATGCTATGTCACGACACTCTATATTAGAAGTATAACCTTGAAAATCTACACTTTGTTAGCATTATTCTTTTAGTATGGCGGCATCTTCAACTCATTAATAAACATATCAAGTGGAGTGTTTTTTCCGAATTTTTAATAATTTCTATAAGTTTTAGATGCTTGTTAAATGTGAATTACCAAGAACTCTCTATAAATGGAATTTTGTTGATTTGACTCCGGCTTCCCATAAACCTCCAAAATTAGGTGCGTATGGAGGTCCAAAATGCCAACCAATTCTTTGATTAGTTGTATAATCATGAAAGTCAGACTCATGTGCTTGTAGAAAATTATGCAAATCCCTTAACTCTCGATTTGCTTTCACAAAATTAGTACCGTTATCTGAATAAATATGAAGAGGTTTGCCTCTACGCGATATAAATCGCTTTAAAGCCAACAGAAAATAATCTGCTGTTAAGTCACTTACGAGTTCTCAATGAATACATTTAGTAGAGAAACATACGAATTATCAAATATAAGCCTTTATTAATTTGCTACCACGCCCTTTTCGGTTTCTTATCAAAATTGGACCAGCATAATCTAAACCAGTTACTTGGAAGGGAAAACCTGAAGAAAATCTTGTAGCTGGCAAATTTCCCATAATTGGAATAATGCCTTTTGATTTGAATTTATAACATCCTATACAAGATCTGACAGTTAGTTTTGCTAGGTTTCGTCCAGCGATAGGCCAATAATTTTCTCTTATAGAAGCTAATAACTGTTGGGGTCCAGCGTGAAATAGTGATTCATGCTCCATTTTAAAGAAAAGTTTTGTGAAATGGTGGTTGGAAGACAAAATGATGGGATGTTTCTTAGAAAAGCAAAAGTTTGAATTTTCAAGTCTGCCACCCACACGAATTATATTATCTTTGTCAAGAAATGGATCAAGTGAAAGTAATTTACTGTTTTTACTCAAAGGTTTTGAATCCATTAATTTAGTGTATTCTTCGTAGAATGACACTTTTTGCATTAATTTTATCAGCAAAATGTGAGAGCTATGGATTTCAAATGAATTTAAGGGACCCGAAATCCTATTTTCCCTTCCATTTCGACAATTTTTTATAAATCTCAAAATATAAGCAGAACTTCGTATAAGGCGATTGAATTTAGAAAATCTCTCGAAACTAAACCTATCATTACTATCTATCACTAATGATGTAACGTTCTTATTCATCTCGGGTAATATATCTACACCAAGTACTCAAATCATTTATTTTTATTGAACTAATGCCCCTTGTTAGTTCTAATGTCGGTACATATTTCCAATTGTCAATATTAGTGAGGGATTGAATTTGACCACCCTATTGCGCACAAAGGGTTTTAGTAAATTGGCGGACATATTGATCCAGCCTAACACAATCTTTGAATCGGTCCAAAATATTATTTTCGAAATCTTCAATCTTAAAGAGTTTTTTATTTTTTCAGATAATTGTGTTGGTATATGAGCAGCACAAAGCTCTAAACGAGGAATAGTAACCAGTTTTATAGGAGCTGCTCTCGATTTAGAACAGAAAATATGACTAAAAACACTTCTTTCATTTATCGAACGTACATAAACACAACTACCGTGAGCCTTCTCTGATGCGTCTGAAAATATGTGTAACTCAACTACTCTTCGGTTTTCACATATAACATGACGATTAATTTTAAGAAAACTAAGTGAATTGAATTATTTCATAAGTATACGCCACTTTGTGCTAAAATATAGACTTAGAGGATCGTCCCAACTCAGTTTTTCTTTCCATAATTCTTGAAGCATATTTTTCGCGATAATAACACAAGGACTTAACAGACCTAACGGATCAAAAATACGTGCGATGCATGATAACATTGTTTTCTTTGTGATTGGTTTATTGGAAAGTTCAAAATGAATATTAAATAGCAAATTATCATAAATATTTGACCAGAGCAAACCTAAAGTTTCAAATGTTTCATTTTTACAAATCTCTAACAAATGAGAATTTTCTTCATTAGTCTCATTATGTATGATTTTATTAAAAATATCTGGATAATTAGATCTCCACTTTCTTAATTGAAAACAACCAGATTCAAGTACCTCTTTTATTGCAACGCACAAATTCGTTGCTTGGTTTTTATCATCACAACCACTTAATAAATCTGGCAATGTTTCACGAACCTTATGGGCCAATTGAACAAGGCATCTAATTGACAAAAACGGAGCACTAGCGGTTCCGTAAGTCACTAAGTCACTGTATTCAATTTATAAATAGAAACTTCTTCAGACGAATCTTTCCTCCATAAAATATTTTGAAAACATCGATAACCTTCTGCCACTTCAACTTGTCGATACATTCTTTCTACATCAGCAGTGAAAACTATACGATGTTGACGAAATCGTAATAAAATGGAAAAAAGATCATCCTGAATAGTGGGACCAACCATTTGAATATCGTTAAGTGAAACTCCCGTTGATGTTAAAGCTGAAGCATCAAAGACAACACGTAGCTTGGTTGTTAAGCTTCTTTCACTCAAAACACCATGATGGGGTAAAAAATATGATATTTCAAATGAATTGTCTAATTTTGTCATATGTCCTAAATTTTCATATTCATTTAGGAATTGACAATACCTTTCTTTAAATTCGCAATCTTTATTTAACCTTTTTTCTAGTGAATAAAAACGTTTAACTGCTTGTTCTTTAGAATCACCTAATTCGTAAATTGATCTTTTGAACGGTATGCGAACTGAAAACCTACCATTTTTTAAACGAGTGGTTGTATTTAACCCTCCGGTAGTCGCGCGAATTTTTCTTTCAAGTTTAGTCGCGCCGGTGTCTGAGACCAGGTGGGAAAAAAAATATTAAATGATTTTTAAAATTTTTTATTTTGTAAGAATACGGTAATATAATGAAAAATACACAGTTTTAGTGAATTTTTTTTATTAAAACTCATTTAACAAATGCTTAAAATTGGTTTGAAAAAAAGACTCATGAAAAAAACATACATTCAAATATAACCCAACTAAAAAAATGGCACATTCTATTGAGATCAGCAAAATTTAAAAATGGTAACTAAATGTATAGTGAACATATTATAACAAAAAACCTAGAGCCAACTTTTATTACTGTGCTGCCCAGCAGTTCTGACAAACACATATAATATGCCCTAAACACATATATAACAATAAAATCTTGTTTTGCTATTTTTCCTCCATCATCATCCAGAAGATTTTGCAAATATTCTTGGTCCTTTTCATAGCAAGCCATGGCTATAATTTAACATTTTTTTCTAAATACAGTGATCAAATAACATAAAAAACAAAAAAATACCTTTTTACAATTTTGTATCACACAGGTCGCGCCGGTCTCAGACACCCGAAATGATTATTTCTGTACACACATTTACCCAGTAACGATTGAAACACGACTGAAGGTCAACTGTAACGATAGATGAAGGTACTGAAGGGCTCAACCGAAAATGACTAAAAGCCGATTTATTACGACGCAAAAAGTGACGACCCGGTCTCACAGACAGCGGTGCGACTACCGGAGGGTTAAAAAATGATTTCCACATTCTTGCTGTTCGATAGACCATGGATTTTTTTCAGCAATTTTATCGAGTTCAAAAAATGTATAATTGATTTTGTATTAATTTATTAGAGTCACATTCCTGAATAATGTTACATAGACTTAGTTCCACATCATTTAGGTTATTTAGTTTTCCAGAAATTATCCAACCTAGTCGAGTTTCCTGAAGAACTGGTTTATTTATTGCCAATTCTAAACGTTTATGACGAATAATTCGCCAAAATATATCGGCACCAATAAGTACATCGATTGATCCAGGAATATTAAAATTAGGATCAGCAAGTTGAAAGTTTTTTGGAATATTTAGATCTGAAATATTGATCCTTCTGGAAGGCGTTAAACCTGTTATAATAGGTGAAACTAAACAAGGAATCGCCAGAGAAAAAGGTTCGTAAAGAGAATGTATAGTTACCTCAGTCTTATACTTCAAATGAGAGACATTATTATTCAACCCAGAAACGGAAAATTGAATTTTACTTTTGTTCAACTTAAGTCTGTTACATAAAGACTCCGTAATAAAACAGGATTGTGAGCCAGAATCTAACAGTGCACGAACATTATGCGATATTCCATATTTATCATGAATTTTGACAATAACTGTAGCAAGTAAAACTAGATCATTTTCATAAGAAGTATGTGATGTTAACACTGTATTATTGTCAGCTCCATCGACATTTCCTACCGAAGTCGACGGTTCTTCATTAATCTCTTGATGAAGAAGTGTGTTGTGCTTACCACCACATTTTTTGCATTTACACTAGTTACATGACCTATACGTAAACAATTTTCACAAAGTTTATGATTTTTCACCAATTGAAGTCTTTTTGATAGTGAAAATGTCATAAACTGATCACATTTATGGTTTTTATGTAAACTTGAGCAAAATGTACAATGAATGCTGTGTTTATTTTTCTCAGTAGCGACAAAACTTTTGTCTTTTGGTTGATGCACCTTTTTTTCTAATTAAGCATCATATATTTTATTATCCATACGCTCTTATAAATCAGCCCTACTTTTAATAAAATCATACATATTTTTAAAGTTACATATTCATGGAGTAATATTCATCCCACTTTGATTATGTGAAGTTATCTAAACTTTTATTGATTAAATGTATAATTAACACATTCCAACTATCTACATTTTGTTCTAAAACCTCAAGCGCTCTTATATGATTAGAAACATGATCAACTATTTCACGTAGTTTTTCTGATGATGCTTTATGGAACTTTTCCATATTAAATAACGCATCTAAATGATAATAAATCAAAATTTTTCTATTATCAAAACGTTTACATAAAGCATTCCAAGCTGATGAATAATTCTTACTACAAAACTCAAATGACTGTATAACTTTCCTAGCAGTACCCTCTAATGAAGCCCTAAGATTTTGAAATTTTTCTATTTCACTGATGTGATCGTTATCATCGATGAGAGACTGGAAAGTATCCCTTAACTCAATCCACTTTTCATAAACACCAGAGAAAGGCAGCTTTATTTGCTTCCTTTTTAACAAAAGATTGGAATTATTTTTACTATTTGCGAACTCATTTTCTAATATTTGTGATTCAACAACAATATTTTCTGATGGCTTACCTTGTGATTTTAAAAACAATTCGAGTTCGCATGTAATTTGATGAAACATATTTTCTAACTGTTCCCTTTATAAATACTGCTCGTCGGGATTTTCTGCAAGCACTTCCAGCTGAGTTTGAACTTCATCAAAGATATCCCATGTAATTTCCATATTGGACAATCTTTTCTGCAATTCTAGAATACTATTTGGATCTGTATTGTCTTTAGTATTCCTAAAATGATTAACAAATATGGTTAATTTGCTTTTCAATGAACCCCGTTTCCTTATCAAGACTTTCTTGTCACTATTCATTCCGATTTATGACAAACAGAAAAATATTGAAATAATACTGAATTAAGTAAACTACTGCGTGCTAATTCAAGAGAATGAAATAAGAGAATGATGAGAAATATTGGAACGGACTCACTTTTGGAAACTTGTATGCGTAAGGCGGTGATAACCTGCCAAGTTTTTTCAGGATATAAGGGAATTCACCGCAGCTGCAAGTTCCTTACTGAATTCTTTTCTCATCCGGCTCGAAGGACCAAATGTTGGAGAGATATAGTGCGACTGTAATTATTATTATAATTCCTTCGGCCAAAGAAAGAAAAGACTCTTTTTCTTATGTCAAATGTGACAACTTTATTTTCTATGATTTTCAAAAAAACATATTCCGTTACCAGGTATCGAGATAAGTTAACATACATGTATATTGTATAAGTATACATAGTGGGTCTTTAACAATGCTCCAATCAACCATGGAGGAATATCCATTTATATAGCAGGAAATACGGATGGTATATCGTCCCCCAAGTTTGTCATTAATTGAAATGCTTGGACCGCAAACGGAAGACCACTAAGGCGTCGGATATGTGAAAAAGTTTCCGGAGATTCGTTGAATACAATATAATGCACTGGGTGGAAGGGTGCAAAAAAAACCAGCTATTTTATATTCTCTCCTATAACGAAGATACCCTCTTCACAACGATTGATATAAAGTGGTTCTAAAAGCTCCTAGTGCTAATATTAGGCCGTTAGCTTGAACACACTCGAGAGATTTAAAATAAGAATAGCCATAAATTACACTTCCATAGTGTATCTTCGACATTACCAAAGCCTTACATATGTTACCGTTAAAGTATATAATGCAGTTATTTTATAGAATACTTGGTTATTCCATTAAATAAGTGATCTTGTCCGTTAAAGTGTGTAATATGTTATTAATCTGACACTTTAACTCGTTATTCTATGATACAACTGGGTATTCTATAAATTAACTAATAAGAGACAGTTGAAGTGTAAAATAAAAAATTCATTCAAAATAAATTGAACTACTGATAGACAATTGAAATGGAAAAGAAGCAATTTATCTAATTTATGCTGCGTATAAATGGTATTTATGGAAACGTGCCAAAAAATCATTTGTTACAACAAGAATTACTAAAATGACACTTGGAATTACAAAGAACATTATTCCCAAAACAAAAACATTAACCGGAATGAACTGGCGCCAACACGCTGAACAAGTTCTCTCCCTATGACCTGGAGTAGTTCATGAATGCATTAGGGCTGCAAGATATATGATATAGATTATTTTACACTTCAACAGGCTGCAGAACGTTATTCTATGAAATAACTAGTTAAACCATGGAATACAAGACTTTAACGGACACGATTAGTTTTTTTTTGTTTTTTTTCCAAGGAGCCGTCCCTTAGCCGGTACCACCTCAGCCTTCTGGGCTTATTGTGGATACTCCTAGTGTTCTGACTACAACCTATTCAGCCAATCCGTTCCCTGTATTAGCTCATACAGGTTATTTGCTGGTTGGTTGTAGAAGTCTTCTGGAGTCGTTTGGGTTCTGCCATACAGTTTCTGCCTTCTGTGGTCCAGCAACTCACAGTTGCATAGTATATGCAGAGCTGTTTCGGTATCCTTTTTGCATCTTCTGCATGTAAGGTCTCCGTTATACAGCCCTGTTTTGTTTAGGTCCTCCTTTGTGGGAAAGTGTCCCGTAAGTAGCCCCGTTATGGTGCGTAGTTTGTTCCTGCTCATTGAGAGCAGTTCTTTCACTACTTTTTCTGATGGTTCTTTTATGAATTTCTTCCCATGTATTTGCCTGGTCGTATTCTTCCAGTGTTTACTGTGTTGTTCTTTCAACCACCCTTTTAACCATGACCTCCTTAAGCATCGGGTCCGTTCATCAGAGTTGACGATCCTGCTCTTGCAGGATCTTGTTCGTCAGCTTTTTCATTGCCTGCGATTCCTTTATGACCTGGGACCCACTCCAGTGTTACACTGTTCCGAGTCACCAGTCTTCTAAGCTCTTCGTCGCATTCCCATACTAGTCGAGATGTCACCCTATAGCTCTGAAGTGCTTGACTGTTACTGTAGATCCTGATCTGCCTGTTGTTGTAGGCTCTCATATTATTAGCCCTTGCACATGCAAGTATTGCATAGACCTCTGCTTGAAATACAGAAGCGTATTTTCCTAGCGAGACGATTCCCTCATATTTGCTCGTCTTGCTGTATATGCCCACTCCGGTGCCGAATTCATTTTTTGATCCGTCTGTATACCAGATCAGTTCATTCGCTCTACTTAGTGGTGGTGCGTTCTCTTCCTCAAGCTTCCCAAGAAAAATATCTAACTCAAAAATCAGCTAACTTTAACTGTAGTTGCCTTCTGTTTTTAAAAATACTAAAATATTTTGGTACTGCTTGTTGTTGTGTAGTAAATAAAACTAGATAAAGAAATATATATAATTCCAAAAATAGTCACGAGGCTTACAATATAAATGCGAAAGGAGTAGAATATAAATTTAGAAAAATTTGCATCCTATATGTAGGTAATTAAAACGATGAAAAATTCACTTTCCAGCACGTCAATTGGACTCTTCTTCAGAAAATCACTTCCAGAAGATCCACCAGTTATAAGGTTCATTCAAATAAAACCTTGATCAATTCAGGAACAAAGAGAAGACAGCAACTTTGTCCAGGAGCTTTGTAACATCAGTAACCGGTAGGTACCATTTAACAACCCAAGGGCTCCAGTATTGGCTCACGATTGGGTCAAAATTCTGAGGAATTTTTTCGTTCTAAGGGAACTGTTCCTCGGAACTGTGCAGTAATCCACGATAAGTCTAGATAATACAGCCACTACGATATTAACTTAGATATAGTTTCAGATTATATTGAGCTACTGCACTGTGCCTAGGTCTTTACAGCTTGAAAGACAATACGAGGAGCCGGTACCTTCTCCGTTCCTATATAAAGAACGTTCAAATATTTTAAATTTCGCGATAAAGTGAATTGCAAATATTGGCTTTTGGTATACTATTCTATTCCACCTAAAACAAAATTTAAAGAACTAATTAAATATTTTCATTATTGAGAAATTAACTGGATGGACTTGTGGTCTATCTAATAGACAGCCTAAGTCTGACGTCACAACTGTGGGCGGAGCCTGGACTGGTTCCAAGCAAACTCTCTTTCTATGTAAAGGTCACATAAGGAATTTTTTATTTAGTGTTTTCATCGTTATAAAGGCAAAATAAGACATCTTGTTTCCATATTGTGTTAGAGGAACGGGCCGTTTAGGTGATTTTGTATAGGTTTTTGCCAAAGTGAGTTACTAATTCGATTACTGAATCAAGTTGAAAAGTTTTTGAGGTTATGTTGGTTATGTTTTGGTGATAGGTTTTTGGATAATTTCTACTATGTTTCATGATTGATTATCACTTAAATTTTAATAGTCATTTTAGTTACATGCAAAAAAAAATTTTTAAAGAAATTATACTTTTACTCCAGTGTATGGCATCATTTAATTATTAACTCTAGAATAACAGTGTATGAAACCATAATACAGCCGCACTTTGAATACTGTCCTACCTTACTGTATACTTTCGATTTAAACAAATTAAGGGCACTGCAAGAATTACAGAACCGAGCAATGAGGATTGTATTAAGATATGGCAGGCTGACCCCAGTTTCTTTAGTGATAGAAGCATTGGAGTGGTTATCGATTGAAAAGAGGATGATTTATATGACATTAACCTATATATATATATATATATATATATATATATATATATATAAGATGTTGCACAATCTTTTGCCAATGTATTTTAACAAATATATAGCCTATAACAGTCAAATACATGAATATAATTTTGCGGCTTGGAGGTTAGAATATACAAACGTCGTATAAAGGTTATTTCAAACCAAAGAATATCATAGAAGTACCATAAAACAGATATAATGCAGTTGGTCGTGATACCCTTATGAAATGGTTGCCTAACCTGGGCCTATTTAGAGTTATAACATCTGAATAAGTTCTGTATATATGCTTACTTCACATTTTAAGGCACACATTTTAAGGTGTTTATAACTTTTATATAAGTATCAATTTTTGTTACTTGGGAAATACATTATAAAGTTGAAGGATTTTAATGATAGGTAGGATTATTAAAACTTGTGATATTATTTTATAAATTAGAATATATTTCAGATTCCATAGGATAAGATGATGGTTCTAGAGTTTGTCATTTAATTCTCTTATGGGTTACTGTTTCTTGTATTTCATTCACACTTTTCACATAAACTTATTACTCATATAAAATAAACCTGAGAATATCAAACAGAAACAAGCCTTTTATTTGTAAGTAAACACCCTGGATGTTTGCCTTACGGAGTACAGGCGAATAAAAAAGAATAACTGTAACATTGACTTCCACTTTCCTTTGAATAAAGGAAAAATGTAAATGCTGGCAACATCAAAAAATGTTGTTTTGCAACGTCATCGTCTTTTTATTGTGAATAAACCATATATTTGAGTTTTCATCCATTTTAGTACAATTTCTTTAGTGTCGTAACCTCCTTGCATCAGTTTTGTCTGACCCTCCTAGTTCAATATAACTTTTCGTTCGACCCTCTTCGTTTGGGGGAACTTAGTCACTTTAATGACCCGTCACGGTGGCGAGTAGTGGGTGATTCACTGGCCGCAATTTCACTTCATTTTATGTCGACACTGCAATAGAAATATTCGTTTCTCGGAAAGTTTATTCCTCAAAATAATTCTACTATTGAGAAAATTTACAGTTCATCGAACGATCGAACAATAAAAACAGAATTAAAAAAATATAATGAGAGTTCCAAGGTGGGAATTAATGTCGGAATCGAAATGATAGTTTTGTAGAAAACAAGCTTAGCTCCACCTTATTACGTTACATCTTTCTTAAAGAGTTTTTGATCTTCGTGCGACAGAATAAAGCCCACATTAATATGGATGACTATTTTTCCACATGGAAGAGTCTGATTTAAATTCGACAGTCCGGTAGAACATGAGTGTGTCAACACTACTTATATGAAATGGATTAATAAATTTAAAGAAATCTGAAACCTAATGATGAATTCATAACATCATTATAGACCAATAATAATTATTATTATTTTCCTCGAAATTAATGTATAGTACATTCAATAGTCTTCTTGATGTGCGTCATCGTTTGTCACGTATATCCGGGTTTTCGGTATGTCGTTCATTTTATTTGCTATTTTGACATTGACCTTGAACTTGATAAATAAAATCATTAGGATCGTATTCAGCCAAATTCGAAAAGGCTAAGAAATTAGTAATCACCAGCTTCTTTTTCTAACTGAAAATACTTTAGAACCTCCAAAATGCTGATGTTTTTCCGTGCGTATAGGCATATTTTTGTATTTTTTAAATGAATATAGCAATATAACATTCACTTTTCATAAATAATAATTGACCGTGAACCACTAAGTACAGACCTGACAAGAACTGTCAGTGGGACATCAGAAAAAGGCATAAGACACAATGCCGCTACGAAAGGTACGTCTGCATCCTATTTTAAATGAAGTTATTTCCCCCGATTGATGGGTCGCGCTTGCGCGTAATCTAAACACCAACTAATCAAATTTTAAGTCAAAGATTTCTGTTGACGTTTGTAATAATGTAATAATTTGATTAGGATTAATCACATTCACAGACCTGACTTTTTCCATTTCTTCCATCGTAATGTGCTAGAAGGACATTAACAATCGATGACGCATACCAAAATAGTATATTAAGTATTAAGAACAGTAACGGTTGTTTACCGGTTGACAGCAATGTTTGGAGGCTGAACGTAGCGATTTTGCTGGAGACCGGTATTACCCTTTACATTCGAGATGCTTATATCATTTTTTGCGCGATCGTATTGAAATAAATTTCGAATAAAATAATTTAAATTTCTTGGAAATGAACGAAATGTCAAAAGTGACATTTATAATTTTCGATCAGTTTAAAATAAAATTTGCATTTTGGTGAAATTGTTTTCATGCTATTTATTACTTTTTATATTGTTCTGTTCGGCTGTGTTCATTGAAAAATATAAATCTTCTTATTATTTTCATTTATTTTGTGTAATGAACGAATAAGTAAACACAACCTACCGTCCTGACAACCGATGCTGTGAGTAAACAAAAAAGATCGATCGCGCAAAAAAGTTATTATATGAACCCTAACTTCCTTTCTATACTTAATCATCTGTTTGATATGGATTGTTTTATTATTTTTAGGACAATTTGAGAAGATTGTATAATTGGATGAGGACTAATATGAAAATAAGATGTCTTTTAAGGGAATTTAATGAATATACACAATCAGATTTATTATACAGGGCGTATCAGAGTTTGTTCCACCGATTTTTTTCGTACAACATTACTTATGCTGGATTTTGTTTGGTTCCAACCAGAAAACAGCCTTAAGTTGTGAGAGTTTTCACGCAAGTTTAATATGTACAATTTATTTAGATGTGATAGTTAACAAAAATTTCCAAGCAAGAAATGTTCCATTCAATGATTGATATCCTTTCCGATTGATTGAATTTGGAAAAATTTTAGTGACGTGACAAGTTTAAAATTTAATCCACCTACTGGATACAAAAACCGTCAACTAGCAGTCATGGAAATACTAATTATTTCACTGAAAACTGAGCTCTTATTGAAACATTCATAAAAAATTTATTTTGATGGAAATACAACCTGAACAATCCATTGTGTGTTTCTCGTTTATTTGCATTATTATATTTACTTACACTTATAGAGAACAATTGTGTCGAATGATGATACTCAATCGATAAAAAAAATATATAAAATGATTGTATGATGCAGAGGAGGAAGTTTAACGCACATGTATTATCATTGTCAATCATACTTCATAACCAATATCTATAAACTTGTATGTTGGTACGAGGGTTGTTTTTAAATTAACTGTCAGGTCCAGTTAACCTTACGCCAAATTTTCAAACCATGCAGTTGTATTAAAGCTGTACCTAAACTGAATTTTTAAAGTTGATGAGTCAGTCGAAACATTTAATTGAGCTGAGAAAATTTTAAATCAACAATTCTTAATTATTTTCGAAGACAGTTGCCTCACACAAAAATACCTTCCCGTGTTGGTTTCTATTGTCGGCAATGAAGCACCAAGAATTTAAACGTGGACAAATTAAACCTAGCGACCATCCAAGAACAGCTCCACCAACAACGGCAGCCATCAAGGAAAACGTCGATGCTGTACGTAAGCTGATCCAAGAATATCGACATGTCACATATCGTCAAATTGGAGCAGCATTGAGCATTTAGAAAACCACAATTCAAAAAATGCTGCATGAAGAGTTATCTATAAAAGGGTTAGTTTCTCGTTGGATACCGGGTGAATTCTGGATTCACTCTCTCCCTCATGTTTTCGAAAAGATAGAGGCGACATTTGTTTCAATAGCGGATTATGTAGCAGCAATTCCGCTGCAAGAAAAAAGAACTGTTTGGTACATATCGATTTGTTGGCTAGAAGTAATCGCTGAGTTCCGAAAAACCAACTACCAGCGACGAATTCACCTTCATCAAGACAATGCAAGTTCTAGCAAATCTCGAAAAACAAATGAGAGAGAAGAATAATTATGGGCATTGGGCAGTCAGCGTTGGCGTGTGTTCAGTGGCGCCCTATTTTAACCGCTGTTGCCAAATATACTTTTCTGTAAAAGTTATTCCCAATCTTTGTCGGCAACAATGTTAAATATCACTAATTGTTCGCTATCGTTAGCGCGCTTATCCGCCACATTAATCGTTTTTTTGGCATACCGATGAGAACTAGGATCACAATTGAGTCCCCATTATAATCAATACATTAAATACACTAGTAGCTATGTTCTAGTTTTTTCGTCTCCGTTCTCTGAGCCATCCAGAATTTTTGTTTGCTCTTTTTGAGCCATCTCGGCTTTTTGTCTATGCTCTAGAAACCGGTCGCTTGCAGCTGCTGCTAGCTACATGCTCTCGAGCTTTCGGGCCCTTTGTTAATTGTCGAATAACTTGAAAAGTATTCGTCGGATTCACTTCAAATTTTCAGACAACATTTTTAAGAAATTCTCAAATACTTGGAGTGCAAAAAAAATAAAATTGATTTATAAAAATTTTGACCCCTAGTCCCTTAATCAGACACCCGGTACAGTAGATACTTGAATAAAAGGATTTATAATTTATTTTAGACATTTTATTTTTTATCTCCAACCTAAGAAATATTAAAATGTATGATTGCAACATTTTTATGCGGATGAGTACTGCCAATTTTCTTTATTAAAATCCTTGGAATAGCTAACAAATTACAAGCCGTCCTTCAAATCCTCAGGGACATCATGCAAACCACAAACTTTGTTAGCTGGCAAAGCTTTATCTGAAACAAAACAAACTGTTAATTAATCTGTTATTTATTAGTACGTTGGGGACTATACTGTATTGATGAAGGTCATTTGCAGAGTGAAAGTTTAAGTTACAGTCTGTGGAATGAGCCCATTTAGATTAATCGCCATAAAAATGTGAAAATTCATTTTTCTGTATCATATAGAAGGGACGGATGGGAATATTGTACTTGACTTCACACTCCAGTTTCATACAATATTTTCCCTACTACCGTAATTTTTATTGGAATTTTGATAGAAATTACCCATTAACTTAACATACCAGTGCGTTGAGTGAAGAGAGTGAAATATAGCAAACTTGTGAAGAATTGGGCAACGCAACAAAATACTATATTTTATCTACAACTGTCATGTAACGGGTACGATTTGACACTATTTCCAGTGTCATAATGACACTAGTGCGATAATAAAAATCAAGAAAAATATTAATACCAGAATTAAATATTTAAAATAGCTCAGGAAGCTGCATTTTCAATATCCTAAGGGAGATTGTCTTAGCTTGAACTTTTTATAGATTTTTGTTCATTCAACTTTAGCAATAGCAACCGGCCTAAGAAATTGACCATTGAGGAGGCACACTCTGGAGAATTTGTGATTCTTATGGCACAGAAGTGTGGCAGACCTCCTCATGAGCCCCCGACATAAAAGACATTTACTATTATTGCGAGATTTATAGTGCTAGGAGGCAAAATGTTATGCTCAGGACGCAAATACAAGACGCCACCATCGCCAAACCGGAGGGCCTGCACAGTTTTAACCTTTCACGATCTCTTAGTTATCATTAACACTACAACATACAAAAAAAAAATCGAAAATCGTACGAGAGCCAGGATTCCCTATAAAATGGTGCAGGGTCCTTTTATGATATACTGTTAATAATACTAATAAACAGTTGTAGATAAAATTTTGTACGTAATACGCGGGATAAGAATTATTAACTTCACATGCGTGCGTTAATAGAGAGATTTTAAGCCCCATAAATTTTGACACAGGTTACACGCTAAACGTTAAACTGGGCATGCGCAGTCTTCCTAAAATAGCAAATGACATTTTTAATTATTTCAGTTTTTGAAGCCATAACCTGGGAACGACGTTACACGTTAAACGTTATTTTATTTGGTGTAACTAACCTCTAAATTGAACTAAATTTTCTGTTTGTTTAATTTGATTTGTATACATTAATCCATGACATTGATTATGGATAATATAAAAAATATCATCGTCGAAATGATCAAGGTCTAATAGAAGAACTTAATAAGGGGCGCTATTCTTCACGAAATTTTCAGCATACATTAGGCAACATTGACGTTAATAATCGGCGTTGACAGGTTAAAATATTCAAAGATGTATATAGTACATTTTGAGAGCCAAAATATAATTAAGTAGATATTAAATATATTACTTAAAATCATTTGTGCATCATTTTAATACATTTTTAATAGTTTTTCATATTTTTTCTTTTATTCAGCGAAATAAACATAATACACTTGGCAATTATGTTAAAACCTTACCGCTTGATAAGGTTTCGTTTATTTCGACGTAAATAGCGGAGTACGTTATCACTTATTAAGGTGATCGCTCCATGGGTGATCGGTTATTTTTCTACTATTGCGCATGAGCAAAATAACCGATAACGTATAACGTTGACCAAATAAGTTGCTTAAAATCTCCCTAATAATGTCCATATCCCACTAATTACGTAAATAACTATTAATCTACCATTTTTATGCTATTTTTTCCTAGGAGCATTTTTTGTTATATTTATGAATGATCAATAAATTATCGACCGTCTGTATTGTTTAAATTATAGCCTTCCTAATATTTAATATGGGTTACAGTCTAATTCTCCATGCCACAACCCCAATTTATGTAGGTTATATTTTACCGGGGCATCGCCCGTTAGATAACCCTCAATAGCTCTTAGCTCTTAGCTAGCATAGTCACCTATGAAGGTTTTACTGTGTACTGGTTCAGGCACCCACAATACTAACTTTAATGTGGTATGCTAGTTCATTTAGTTCTCTCCGGCATTCTTTTACCACTCTGGGTGTTACCTTGGAGCTATTTAAAGCTGTCTGGCTCGCATATTGCTTAAAAATGAACAAGCGTTTCATGGCTTTTGACTTCCTTATACAAAGAAATGCGCTTTAACTCGTTTTAAGAAATAATTTGCCTCAGCCATGTTCACGCGATAGGGGCACTGTTGGAAAAAACTAACACAAAAATTAACTAAACGTCTAAAAATATTCAAAAATCAATATTACCCGACAGTAAATGATTACTTCAAACACAACCTCCAATGTCAATAATAAAATGTCTGTCGGCATGAAACATCGTTTGTAATGCCAATGGAATTGAATCGTTCGCTACGACGAAACAGACAAACAAGACCGATTTTCATTTCTGCGCAAGTTGGTAAACTTCAGGTGGTTTATTCTTATGTGAAGCGGAGTCTAAATCTAATTGGCATGTTCAATAAATACTAATTATCATGAATTTCGTCAGTTTAAATTCAAACACATAACAATTACAAAACTTTTATAAGAATAAGAGAATATTGAATAAACAAAAAATTGAAATAATCAAATCAGCTAGACTAGAAAACGTACTAACCGAAGCTTTTATAGTTTGACGTCAATTTTTGATATAGTGTCAGCAGTTTGGTCGATGGTATTCATTATAATGTGCTTTCAGGTATTGAATGCATACACATATGCTTTTATGTGTTTTTCACCAGGATGTGTAAGTATATCCAAAAATATTCCACAGTTAATATTCACAGCACTACCACCCAACATTTTATAGGAAAAGAAATGGTTCAATGACATAAGAAGGATGCCGCTATTATCACAAATCGACCATTATCGAAACCAAATATAATATACAGGATGATTGATTAGTTTTATGAAGCTCTCAGGTCATCTGTTATCATAAAACAGGGTTACAGGGTGTTTTATAACTCGGTGCCTGATCTAAGTTATGCATTTTGAAACTCACTACATTTTACTTAAAATTGGAATGCGCTTCTACGCCCTTTATAATTGAATATTTTAAGTGAAAGATTAACAATATTTTGAAGTATGTACAATTTCTCTCTAATGTAAATAACTATTTTAGTTTCGGCTCACGCTAATTTAACAGCTGGAAAAAAACAAGTCAACGACAAGCCAAAAAAGCGATTACAAAAAAACCTCAACTGAACTCGTTCCTTGCGAACCTACTTTTTTTACCATTTGATAATGACTCCAAAAAGGATGTCGGAACGTCTAAATATTTTGTTTAACCAGAAAACCTAGTAGTCATATACAATATGTCTGCCTACGTTGGAGCCATATGGGAAAATTTTATGAATAAATTTAATTGTCCTTACTTAACAAATTCTCTAATTTCCGCAATTTGGAATAAAATCATCAGATATCAACTTTTTCCATTCGTATACGCGGTACTCAAAAAATATGAGCATATATAACCATACATTTCTGGAAAAACCTAAATAGTAAATAGTTTAGGACTATGTGTTCGATTATGGTGCAGAGCAGAACCTTGGGACACCTTGTATATATTATATAATTGAGTGGATTTTTTTTTGTTGGCTTGGACTCACGTCATTCAGTCAGTCGCATCAGGGAAAAATTATGATATAAACAAAAAGAAAAAAATAAATCTCACTCACGCCCTTCAAGACTTTTTAATATGTCACAAACAAAAATAAGGCCACGGAAAGCTAGGAATAACAACAAATGGGATAAGCAGAGGTAACAAATCTGGTAGATCTGTTCTGAGTAGATACGAAGTAACAAAAAATATTGTATAATTTTGAAATAAGTTCATGCGACAAACTGTAGTTTATTTGCAGACATGAAACATTAAAGGGAATAACAACAATACATTTAACCCTGTACTGACGCTCCTGGACATCTATTACGCATTCGCAATGATGGAGATAGCAGTTATCTGAGAATGGCGATGGTGTGTTATAATTATTCATTCAAATGTAAATTTATTCTAAGGATGTAATTATGTAAAACGTTATGTAAAGCTTAGTGTAGTTGTGATTTAAGTTTTGATCATTCAAAATCGGGAAAATGTATACCTAGAAAGGTGGACGTAATATCTACATTTCTAATGAATATGAAAACTGAATATCATTTATTCCTAAAAAAACAATATTGTAGGAAATAGGAATGTTTGACGTTAAATATACCTATGCATAAAGTTTAAATGTATGTTTTGTATCTATGTGTATTGGGGTGATATTTACTAAGACCTAAAATACATATATTATGTCCACCTAAGCTGAAATCATGGAAAACTTTTTTTATTATTAATTTTAGAAAAAAAAGTTATTTTTCATAGAAAGTTCTGCATTATCTAAAACCTAGAATACAGTCGTCAATTATCAAATTTTTAGTCGTATACGAGGTTTGTCAGAAAATATGAGTTTCACTCCAGAGTAAAGTACCTTTAAATTTGACAATATCGAAAAATGTTACTGAGAAAAGTGGATCAGAATAGAAAACTACGATTGAATAATGTAATTGTGTAATTACATTCATTTATATTGAAACTACAGATTATTTTATTTTTCACTACTGTTTCTATTTTGAATAAACATTTATCTGTTGTGATTACGAAGCACATGATAATTTTTTGAGTTTTCCATGCGTCCATCTCATGCGTCCATCTAAAACGCGGAATGAGTGCATATTCATTTATTTTGCAAATAATAAAATACATTCAAACACTAAGTTATAAAAATAACATCATAATGATGATAGAAACAAACAAATTTAATTTTTACTCATAGAGAAAAGTCAGCAAATATGGAATAGTATCCTAATATGGAATGCCTTCATTTCTCTAAGACTATAAGTATGAAACGCAACACTCGACCATCTTCTGTTTCATTCGGTCTACTAACTATAGCACCCACACCATCGAGTCAGTTGCGCGAATCCTTCACGTGTGGCATGCGTGTTTTGTTTTGTTGTCGTGCAGAAAATTTTAAAGGTAAGTAATAAACGAGTTATACTACTTAGTATATCGGTATTATGTTTATTTCATCATTTTGTGATCTTTTGTCATTAAAATATTGTGACTTCAAAAAATATTTAGAAGAGTTTGAACTAGCATCAAAATCCAAATATGGACAGTCGTCGGTGTCTAATTATGGAATATTAAATTAAATGCTTGATGTGTGAGCTCTGGACACCTTATGATTGTGCTGGTCCAGAATTTGATACTTGGATCTGTGACTTTTGCAAGTAATTATGTAACTTCTTCCATTTATCACAATATATTATGTTTATTTAATTGATCTCAAAGATATTAATGTCCATTTTTGTTATTGTTATGTTGATTTATGCTTATATTCTGTATATGGATACCTATTCCATATATGGTTACTCATTTGTGATTTTGTTTTTTGTGTTAGATTTTAATTTGATAACTAATATATTTGATTAAAGGCTGTTAATTACTACATATAAATGTATGACTGATTAGTAAAAACATTAAACTGATTTAATTTATATGAAGTTTTTTCTTTATATCCAAAAACAAAATGGTATTCCATATTTGGTGACTTACCTCTACTAATTCTTCGACATATCCAACTTTTTTTAGTGACATTTTTCGATATTGTCAAATTTAAAGGTACTTCACTCTTGAGTAAAACTCATATTTTTTGACAAACCTCGTATACGACTGAAACACTTGATATTTGATGACTGTATTATGGGTTTTAGATAATGCGGAACTTTTTATGAGGAATAACTTTTTTTCCTAAAATTAATAATAAAATATCTTCTGTATGTTCCTTGTGGTATAATATTCATTATTTTTCTAATTTCTTGGGAAATTAAACCACAATATTTGTGAATTCCAACTTAGGGGGACATATTGTATATTACATCTACTTAGTTTTTGAGAAAAGTCCTAGAGACTAGTAGCTTCTTTGAGCCTATTGCCCGGAAGAATTTTATATCTGCAGGCATCTTTGACTTAAGCGCGTACCTCTCTCATATCTAGTGGTTTCCATTCTTCTTGCTCCACTATATTGAGCTTTCTAAGGTGCCTATATTAGCGACAGTATGCCGTTAGGGCACATGTTAATACTCTGACTTCGGCATTCATTTAATCTCCAATGGTTGTAGTCTCTAGAAGTATATATTTGATTGTCCAAGCCCTACCAGAACTTTTCAATAGATCTTCTTCTCTCCTCGGCGTTGCCTACTTTTCCCAATGTAACATTATTTTACATGGGAGCTTATACCACAAAAGGGTTTCGGTCCCAAAATGTTGTTTCAGCCCCTCTCTTTGCTAGTTCATCTACTATTCTTCTTTTCCAGTGTGCCTCAGGAAAACACAGTTTTCGCCTAGTTCTTTGAGTTTGCCTTGGCAATCCCATATCATTTTGAAACCAATTACACAAGATCCCAGTTCTTCAATGGCAGCTTGATGATGATGATCCTCTGCCTTCTATATCTTATATCAATATTAAACTGGGCACACTTTACTAAAGCGTGAATTTGGAAGATACTTGGGAGTTCTCCCAAGATTTGGAAGTATTCAGTTCCTGGGGTGCGATTTTCGAAACCATTCGGGAGTAAATCGTATACGAAAAATGGCCATTTTCGTATGAAATTTAAAGAACCTAATTTTCGACGTGCTCAAACGGTAATCGTATACGAACAGTTTCGTATGGCTTGTTTCGAGTGGGTTTATTCCATTCGAATTAGTATATTACGTAACGTGTGCGGAAAGTGACATTTTTCACACGAGTGGGAAGTATTGTCTCACGAGCGCAGCCGAGTGAGACAATCCCACGAGTGTGAAAAACCTTTATAAAAAAGTTAAAATTAATATTTAACTTGTTGCCTACCTGTAGGAGATTGGAAGTATTAACTAGCTATTTTAAGGATTCATTGTTCAAATAATTGAAAACGGATATTTATTGTTTTAATAACATGAAAGTCCAATAAATGTCGATATAAACACATTTTATTTTGGAGAATAAATAAACTGTTGTGTATATTTCCTTAGCGCTTATTAGTATCTTGGACAAGAACCATAAGCTACAACAGTGGGATGGCCGAGCGGTCTAGGCATCCGTGGGCTCGATTTTTGACAAGCAGTAGAGTGGTTCGAGTCCGGGCTCGGTATTTTTTTTTTTAATTTTAAATGAAATAAATAGATTATATTATATTATCATATGGACAAATCAACTTAGGAAATAAGCATTTCACATATACATATTAATTTGCGGAGTAAAAAGACTAGCATTTCAACATTCAATTTGACAGCTTTTTTATCCGCACACGTACGGATAAGATTTTTTTCCGTACGCGTATGAATAAAGGTCACTTTCCATAGAACTAGTCAGTGCGATATATGTCACTTTCCTATGTGGTCGTAGGAAAAAATGTTTTCGTGTACGGAAAGTGTAAATTTGAATAATCTAGATTGAAAATATTTGTGTTTGGTATGTCATTAATTTGAATAATAAAGGATATAATCAGTTATAATATGGCAGGTTTTGATGATTTAATTCATTTAAACTTCATGAACGATATACAAGAAGCGGAAGAGTTAGCAGATAGACCTCCTAGGATTTCAACCCATTTATTGTCCTTTTGGGGAATATTCAGAAAGGCAATTTGTGAAACTTATGGACTTATAGACAAAACCTGTCGCTTTAGAAGTAATAAACATATTGGAGCATCATCTCTCTGCTCCAACAAGAATCTCAGCCATGAGCATAGATAGAAAAGTAAGTATACCTACAATAAAGTCTATTTAGACAGGTTAACCCGAAAAACTTGATATATACCATAACTTGATTCAGTAGTTGGTATATTCTTTGCATAGAACTATTAGAACTGCATAGATAAGGTATATTCTTTGCTTCTCAAATGTCACAAGTGACAAGACCATACGATTATGAGGTGTTGTCGGCTGCTAAGATCTTCGGGTATAGTGTAACTAATGTTAATGTGATGACCTTAAATTGTATTACAAGTTTTATGCAGGTTAATTTTAATCCACTATATTAATTCGCATTACATTTGAAAAGCATTATTTCACAATATTCGAATTTATAAAACAATTTTATACAGGCCATTGGGCGGCTTTTTCCTTCAAATGGATTAAAAATATGGGTCATCACATTAACAATAGTTACACTATACGAACGTTTAATCGAACGGTGTTGAAAAATACACATTTAGCACCGTATACGAAAAAATGCATGTGGAAATAACCGTACACGTATAATATTCGTGTGAACTCGAAAATCGCACCCCTGGACCGTACACACCTAATCCCTTCTAATGCTTTTGAGCCGCTCCATATACCATTGAATAGAATTCCTCTCGAGTCTGGTAATAGCGTTGGGATCCCGTACCTTCTTATTGTTTAATTCCGTGTCGCGATTTTCAAAAAGTTATACGTTGTCATGATACCATCCTGTGGCATGGATTTCTGATTTTCAAAAAGCTAGGAGGTGTTTTTTTAACGATTCGCTTGTTCTCTCCACCACTATTATGTAGTGGTGAGAAGTTGAGAATCACTTCCATGGCCACTGTTGGGTATGTTTTCATTCCTTCTGTAATGGATATGAAGGCTAGTCTTTGAATTCTGGAGAATAGGTCATCTCACTATATAAGTGTACATGCTGCTCCGGATCTTTCGGCTATAATCTGCCAAGCAGTAGCACACTATTAGAGCCATCTTCCCTTTTTTATTTAATCTCTTTTTCGTGTTTGACCCACAGGAGTTTACAGTCTAGAGTTAGACCTCTGGTCCCCATCCACAGTTTCATGTATCATTCAATTTCAATCGAATGGCTTAACGCAGGCAGCTAGCTCATTTATGTTGTTCTTTCTTCGTTCATTTATCAAGTGGAGGTATTTAAACATATTTTTGTAAGATATTCCTATAACATTTGTATACTCAATTAATAAAAGCTTCTAACGAAGGTTTACATTTTAGAAAATTCCCTCAAATGAAACTCTGACAAATTAAAGGATAATGACAACCATTTTCAGTAGGTATAAGTTATTAAAATATCACCCTTGTGGTTAATATTAATCCTGGATGATAAATCTATGTTGAAATATTGTAATTAATTAATGGGTATATCCATTACTACATTTCTGGTTAGATAATAATATTTAAAAAAATATCATACATAAATCTAGCAGGATTTAAAACGAGGGTTTGGACGGTTTTAGAGTAGAATTTAGTAGCCGTATGAAGTAATTGACGGCGGCAACTTGGTAGTAGCTAGTCACAGTATTTAGCTTTATTTGAAATTCTGGAGCAATCATCAGTCGCTTAGTTGTCAAGCCGGATAAAACTTCCGTTCGGATATTACAGAACGAGAACGACCGTTTAATAACTATACCGGATTTAGATTACAGGGGCTGCTAGAAAGTTATTAATAAGATTATTTATAGAGAAACGTTATCAGGTAACTCGATGAAGTCTGAAACTTACTAACGAAACAGATGTAGAAGTACGATAGGGGTAGATTATATTTCTGAACTAGTTAGAGAATTATATGGTTTTAAATGAAACTAACTGTTTCTAAATGACTCCACAATAAATTTGTAAAAATGTGAGAATTATTAAGATGAAAATATAGTAAGGCTTTATACAATGATGAGGCAACTTAATTTGTATGTAATATTAATGAAACATTATTTTGAGATCTTGACTTGAACATAGAGGAGATGAAAAAGTGCCTAATAGTGTTAATATTTTGTGTATGTTCCTTGTGGTGTATTCATAATTATTTTTGTTCATTTTTTATTGGAAAATCAAATATTTTTCACACTATCAATTCAACGTTTCGGTTCTGTTCCAGCTACAGTTATCAATTATATTTGAGTTTTTATAAAATGATGGTCCCTATCTGACCCTACGGAAAAACTCGACAACTAGACAACAATAATATTTTAAAGTTCAAGACTGCAAAAAATTTGTCACATATTTTTGAAAGTCCATTCACAGTAGATCATATCTTTGGGGAAATGTGAAACAAAATCTTTTAACGTATGACATTCTAACAATATTATAGTCTACTAGAAATGGGATCCAGTGAAGTGGACGCCCAGGAACAGTTTCATTTAGGATAGCGCTTTTATAAACTGTAATAATATAACAGTCAGATATCGAACAAACATTATGTATTATAAGGAAACTACAACAACACTTCTGTTTAATTTCCTGAGAAAGTAGATGCTCCCATCGGCATAGAGCTGGTAGGGTCTTTTACTGAGATCTAATTTTCATTGCTCCACTTATAAAACGATATATTTGCATTATCGTAGGATCTATTCTGAATAATAGCGAGCATAGATCCGAAAATCCTCGAACCTAAATAAGCTTTTATACATAGGACACACCAATATATGTTCAAGATTTTCAGGAATTAGGTCAATATTGGTCATTTCAATTTTATATGAATTAATATCAACGTATATGTACAAGTTTTCTGAATTGGTGGTCCTGAGTTGAGCTATAATTATTGTACAGGTTGAATAATTTTTTTCATCAAGTTTATTTTTTCGTGGGAAAATTCCCATGAAGCGTTTTGAGTGCTAAGTATCATTCTATTTTGATCTTGTTCAAAAGATAGATAATATATTTTCTTTTGTGTTCAGGTCAAAAGTCAGCGGATTAGTGCACTATTAACATATCGATTTGGAGTTTTACTTTCAATTCGTAAAAGAAGCTCTAGGACTGCTTTAATATGAAGTACCCTATCCTACTTAATGCTAGTTCGGACCTAATTATATGTGCAGCTGTTGACCTTTGCAGAAACAATAAGCGTTTCCAGAAGTTATTTTGTAGTTTTTCTGCTTCTTCTAGATCAGTGATTCCCAAGGTGGTCTATGACAACCTGTACAGGGTCTAAGTTAGCGAAAAAAAATTTGCGGGGCTGAAATGAAAATGAGGCTCCAAGGTTCCTACGGATATCAGCACTTCTGGCAAAAAATACCCGTTACTTATCCCGTATTATGGAACAGAGAGAGGGTATTTTTGATGTCCTTTTTATCGTCATACCTATCGTCATACCTATCGTCATACCTATCGTCATTTATCATTACCAATCTATTAACAAAGAAAAGAAACATAGGTACTGGAAATCATCAGCCGATGAGATTTAAGATTAAACCTTACAACATTGACGCCAAATGTTGATAATTAATTATTAAAGCATCAGGTTTTTCTCCCACGAAAAACATTTGATTATTGCTCATTTCATGTTACGTTGATTTTATATAACAAACACAAAATTTTATTTTGAGTAGTTTTGATTTGAATTGAAGTAATAAATGTATAAAACTCAACATGTGTTTTTACTTAAATTTTTCCACCCTAAACTTCACTACAGTTGGAAATTTACAAGAAATCAATATCAGGTAGGTATGTAGGGAGTCTACCAAAAACCAAAAACATGGCAAGGGGTTCTCCGACACAAAAAAATTGGGAATATCGGTTCTAGATGATGGTCTCCCCAAATACCGCTTGCATAAGTTAATATAGGTATTGCGACGTTATTATACAATAGTGACTCTAGTGACGACATTTCAGAGCAGACTAGATTTTAAATTAAAACTTCTTGTTAGAATCGGGTTTTTTGCTCGCGTCATTTAAAATTGTTCAAAAACAGCCCCACTCGAGGTGAATAGTACCACTAGATATCAATTTTGTGTATTGTGTGTATCGATTAACAATAATTTCGATAATAAATCATACGAGAACCTGGATAAAAACGCATGATACTATCCTGATAACACAGTTAATTGATTATTGAAAATTCATCTTTCTTGCATTCATATTATGTGCGACGAATCCCAGGCATGTTTGCAAATACCTGATCTAAAGAACTTCCTATCCCCAGCCTTGCTTTTATTTCCAGGATATCATTTATCTTTGTATTTCTTTTTTTGTCTCTTTTTGTGACACCCCTGATCCTTCTGATATACTTCATTTCACTCTTTTGCGGCTGTTTGAGCACCCATGCCTCACATAAAATGTAGGGATTGGTCGAAATATGGTTTTATAAACATTCGTTAGCGTTGGATATATTTAAACATCGATATGTTTGGTATCTAAAGGGGTCTACTTGTAAGAAGTTGTGCTATCATATATGTGAAAATTGGAAAAAAACGGAATATTTTATCGATAACAACAATCAACTTCATTATTTTCCAAATGTCCTGGTAGAAACTCGATTTCAAAGGATTTTCCGACCTCAACACAATCGACCTTTTGAACCAGCTATAAAAAATAAAATATTGTCATACCGTAGGTCTTTGAATAGGGGTTGTGTATTATATGAATTTGGGATTTATATACCGAAACGCTTGAAAAATCGGACTTTTCTGCAAATATTCAGAAGTTTGAGAGTATCTTTTAGATATATTGGTTCAAAAAGGCAAAACATATTTTATAGTAATGTGAACAAAATTAGATTTAAGCTTAGGTGTTACAAATGTTCTTATACCTGGAAATCTTAAAAATACGGGGTGACATAAACGGTCCCTTTTTCTTTACAATTCATTAAATCATTTGTAGACCAATTTTGAAGTAAACGCACTCCAATTAGTAGAGAGTAGAGAAGCTCAATAATCTAGAATAAGCGATTAAATGAGGAGGGGTAAATTTTAACACACTATGCCGTGTGTATTTCATATTCTAATAATTAAGTCATAGTTAAACCCCTTTTGAGTACTTCCTCTGAGGCTCCATAAATAATGAACAGATCCGAGTATTATTATGCACTATAAACTTGATTGATGAAGATTTATGTTCTAATTAGTTGTATCATTTATGGTACTTCAAAAATGCGGAATACAAATTCGTTCGAGGGATTGTTTTCGTGAACAATCGTCATAATTCTGTATCTGTATCTGTAAGAATTTGAAGGGTGGGTGCCCCCCACAGCACTTAGGCCACATTCGGTCCATTTTGCATCATTCTGAGGTTCAGACTTCCTTCCAGCTCGTCATCCAGCCTACTTGTTTGAAGTAGGCGATAACGTCGCCGGAAGTAAGCTCCCTAATACCGGCTTGTGTTAGCCTGTACTCACCGAATACAGAAAACCAAAATTGAGAGAGTGTCGGACATTCACAAAGAATGTATTCGACAGTCTCATCTTCCTGTTCACATCCTCTACAAAGTGAAGTGTCATACAGACCCAGACTGTAGAGGTATTTTCGTAGGTAGCAGTGACCAGTCAGAATACCCGTGGCTGTCCGAAGGTTCTGTCTGTTCATAGTCATGTATTTTATGGATACTTTCCTGTCCGGATACTGCAGCAGTTCCTTGGCAAGCCTGCAGCCTTCTGCATCGTCCCATCTACCCTTAAACTTTTCAAGGGAGTGTTCCTTTATTAGGTCAATCATAGCTGACGCCGACAGACCAATGAAAGTGCCAGGTCCCAAGAGCTTCTGGGAGGCTGCTTTCCTGGCTAGTGAGTAAACAATGTGGTTACTTTTCGATTCACTGTGGCCCTTGATCCAGCCTAGAGTGACTTTGTCGTTGCTACAGGCTTTCATCGGGGACAGGTGACACTCCAGTACTAGGCCTGATGTGATACGTGGTCTGTTCAGGGCATGGAGCTAGTATTGAGAGGAGTCGCTACGCCTATCATAAAAGTGGTATCGGTTTCGCCATTTTACTTCCACTTCTCTGTCAACTTGACATTAGTATTGTTTTGTGGATGTGAATTGGGTATTTTTGGATTTTCTTTTAGTTAGTGTCGTTTTTTTCTATTTTAATAATTGAACAATAATGGTTTCTTGTGCTTCACGAAGTTGTACAAGTAGAGACAGTGTAAATACGAAAAAATCATCAGGAACAACATATTATAGGTTAGTAAACAATCGAAAGGACTGTACTGGAATATATTTCTTTGTGCTCCAATAAGTTTTATTCAACTTCATATTATATTTAATGTTTGTAGATTTCTTAGAACTCCATCAATAAGAGATATGTTGTTGATACTTTCCTATTATAAGATAGTCGACTGTGTCATCTCCTCTTAATAGTAACTCCATGGTTCAGGGCTAGTAGTGCTTGTTTACTATCCGTAAGGATGTGAATTTTATTACCTGTGGTGTTTCTTTTGGTAATCTCTTTTTCGGCAATGTAGATAGCAGTGAGCTCTGTTTGAGCAACGCTGACATTACAGCCCATCGCCCATTTGATGTTTAGATTCAGCGATCTGGAGTAAATTCCACATCCTGAGTCCATATTGGTTTTAGAGCCATCCGTGAAGGTGCGGATTGCGCCTTCTTCTGATGTGTCTTATGTGTTATATTTAATGATTAGCTTGTAGGGCCTATTGTGGTGAGATTGCATTCGTTTTTGCCTGCAGCAGTGGAACCTCATTAAGTGCCTCAAGCCACAGGTTACGTCTTAATCTACCAGATCCTACGTCAGGTGGTATACCGGTAGAGCGTATGCGTGTCATGGTCATCAAAATAACCTCCTTGATGTATATGTCGAGGGGAGTGAGACCAAGGATCACCTCCATCGCTCTGGTTGGTGTGGTTCTCTTGTCTCCTGTTGTATTGAGGCATGCTGTTCTCTGGATTCTCTGGTCCAGTTTACGGACGACTGTCAGCTGGTTTGCTTCAATTTCCCAGGCAATAGCGTCGTACGTTAGCATATGTCTGATGATGGCAGTGTAGATCCAGTCTGTACGGTCATAACTATGTATATACTTTAACTTATTCAATAAATTCAGTTATTTAAAGTATGTAAACCTTTGGCTGGAAGAAGTATATGTGCAAAATTATTCCAAAAAGGATTTATGGAGATTCAGTTATCTCTTATAATCTAGGAGGAGAAGTTTAGCGGTATTACCGCCTGTTGGTACCATAAAGTGTACAGTTCATTTTACGATCTAAGAAACTCAATTGACTCAACTTAGGCTTGAGATGCAATAAAACCATAATACTTCTTGGATTTACCGTACAGAGCCGCACTATATCTGATGAAAAAGAAAGAAAATAAAGTATTTATCATAAGAATGAGCCAAAAGTCTTATAGAAATTTCGGGTAGTAATTTATTATTAGTCAACAAAATAAATACGACCCTGTCAGGGCTAATACTTTTATGGCTTTATTGCATGTCATTATCCCATCTCAGGTCAGGTCAGTTTCTTAGATCGTGAGAAGAACTATACCTACATTTATTAAATTCACAATAAAAATGGCTCTTTTGTCGTATCCCAAACACCACAATGGGTCATGAACCAGATTAATACCCCAAAAAGATGGGAAACCAAATTTACACGTTTACAAAGTATAATGGATTTGTATACAAAGCGGTCCATATGTATGAAGTAAACTCAATTTTAGCGTTATTATGTACTGAAAACCTGAAACAGGTAGATTTTTATTCTTACATTGACAATTCACAGTATGAAAATAGTATCTTCCTTCAGTTCACAACCATCTGAATTGTGTTAGAGGTAATTACGGAACTCTCGAGGTGGCGCCACCCGTACGAATAGAGGGCGCCATCGGTCAGCTTCCCATCTATAAGTATTTTTTTATCTACGATTCGCTTTGTCAAAACGTGACATTTATGATATTTATTTGGAAGGAAGTTCTCAAACTCAATAGCGTTGTCATAGTGATTGATAATTTCATCAAATACGATTCAGTGTAATAGATGATTGGGTGAAATTGTTTTATAGGACACACAATGACAAAATTTGATTGGTTGTTAGAACTGTCAAAAAATGTTCGCTGTGATTGGAATTTCTCCTCTTAGTGGTGCCAGGTTCTTAGGAGTTTGTAGTTTGTATGCTCAAAACATTTCAATTCTTTTCACAGTTGGCACAACTCACGATTTCAGTCATCTTTGCCAAAAAGTCCATAGTTTCCATTCGAAAATATATTATGATAAGATTGCACTTCGGCTTCATATGTTGATGTGTATACAGACAAATATTTAAACTGAGATGTTCAATTTCTTAGGAGTTCAGTTAATGCAGAATCATAAATTTATGGGAATGATTCAAAAATTCAATTTCTAGAGAACGGGACATATTATTCGTTAAATGTTTCCAGCAAATTCTCTTCGTAATTGATTGAGTTTGTGAACAAGTTTAGTTGTCTTTTTAGTATCAGCTGCAAATCGAATCGTTTGAATTTCATGCATTTCCAATTTTCTCGAACTGGAAACAAAAAAAGAGATCGACTTGTTCTATATAATGCAATATGCCAGTATAACCAATTTCCACTGGTTTCAATAATTCTAACCAAATAGAACGATTCAAAGAAATAAAAACGTATTCAAGAAATTTATAATATAAGACACAAGAGAACATACTAAACACGGACATCTACGTGAATGCGCTTTTGCAGATAATCTTGCAATATTCGCAAAAAACGAACAGGATCTGCGAAGTTAATGGAATGCGAAGCTGGATAATGAAAACCTTAAAATAAATGGAGAGAAGACAAAAGTAATATCCAAATAAATGTATATCTTAACGGAAAACATCTGAAACAAGTAGAAAATTTCAAATACCTAGAAGTAAACATCAATAATAAAGGGAACCATGATATAAAAATAAATACAAGAATAGAAAATGCTTCAAAAGTGTACCACAGCCTTAAAAACTCGTTTATTGGAAAGAAAGAAATCTCAATTAAAACGGAAATAACTATATATAGAACTTATATTTCTAATGAAAATCATGGGAAGCAAATTACAGATTATAGAAATACTTACGGAAGGTAGCAGGTATTACAAGAAGAGACAGAATACGGAATTTAACGGTGGGAGAAAACCTCAATGCACTACTAGTAATACAGATAATACAAGATCGACAATTAAAATAGTTTGGACACTTAACTAGATTAAGCAACAAAATACCAGTAGATTAGATATGGGAGGCAAAAAAACATAAAAGCAGAACCAAGGGAAGACCAAGGAAAACATGGGACGATAACATAGAAAAAGAGGGAAGGACCAAGGGAAAACATGGGACGATAACGTAGAAACAGTTTTTGAAAGGCAAAGGTATAACTTTAGCGGAAACAAGAACCAAAGCAAGAAACAAGAAAACATGGAGAGCTTTCATATACAATGATTAAGCCAAACGTACAAATCAAATTACAAAATGAAAACTTGAATGGAAGCATAACGAAGTATGCAGTCGGCATTGTGCAATCTACAATCATTTTCAATTTAATTGAGATGTTAAATTTCTGCCAAGTACAAAGATTTTCGGAGTATAAGGTTAGTGTGGTGTACTTGAATCGGTTATTAATGAAAGGAGATGAGAGAGAGAGAGAGAGAGAGAGAGAGAGAGAAGTAGTTGCCAGATATTTTGAACTACACTCTCTTTTATATTGGATGAATATCAGCTACTTGGCAAACCCGCTTGTATATATAATATAAATGAGACTGGACCAGTCCAATTGAACAACCGTCAAGGAGAGGCCATATTCAAGAGAGGATCAAAAGTCATCTGTGTTGACATCTGCTGCATTGCAACGCAGTGGGAACTTTTTTTCCTTCCGCATGCATTTTCAATGGTAAAAATAAAAAACCCGAATTTGAGGATGGGATGCCACCAGGCTCTGTAGTGTACATCAACACACATATTTTTCTAGACTGGCTAAAGTTTCGTTTTGTTCCAATAACAACTGCTGGTGAAGTGATATTACTACTTGACGGCCATGGATCACACTGCAGTTCAGTCAAAACACTAACATTTGCAGATGAAAAAGAAATCATTCTTCTTTGCCTTCCCCCACATACCACACACTACCTCCAACCTCTGGACCGGTCGTTTTTGAAGTCTTTAAAACCATTATTTTTTCAATACGTGGGTAAAATCGAACGCCGACAAAAGAATTGCAGCAGTTCTAACGACTTCTAGGTGTAACTGGGGGAAAATCTGCAAATGTTCAAAACGCCGTATTTGGTTTTGGGGCGACTGGAATTTATTCGTTTAGCCCGCAAAATACTCCGGAACAAGCTTATGGATGCACTGACAAGGGAAAAATGAAGCACCTGTGGAAGTGCCGTGTCAATAAGAAGGAAGATTTTCTCCACAGCTATCAACTTCATACGTTGATGTATCGAATGAACTACCTGCAGATCAATCCCCGCACGTTTTGATTCGCCCAAAAATTACGCCTGGCCAAGCAAAGACATTGTATCAGCATCGTTTCAGCCAATGCTTATAACAAACCTCGGCGCTATGCGCCTCTAGCCTCTAACAAAGCCTGGGCTGTGATGATCTACTTCCCCGCTATGTATACTTTGGCAAGTTTATCTGAAGCTGTGAAAGGAATGCAGTCGAAATATTTCGATATTGCCGTGTTTAACTATGAAAAAGCTAAGGTGCTAAGTATGTAGTGATAATAATTAGAAAAGGGACTTTTTATTATTAACAATATGATTAAACGTTAACTCTTTAATGTGCTTTTTTCCTTGAATTTTGTCTATTAACATTATTTTTCTAATTTATGAATATAAAAAGATCAACACTTTTCCAAATTTACTATGGGCTTCTTCAAGCTCTGGCAGCGTTGTGCGAAAACCATAATGACCACACCCTCCGAACTACATAATTGGTGATTTTTATCGAAGAGCCTGACAAGCTGACTTCTTATTGGCAGACGCACGCGTGTGTTCTTCTCTCTCACTTCGTCTTTTAATTGATATTGATTTATCCAGTAGCGTTGGTAATGTCAGTGACATTTGTATTTTCAATTTTCCTTGCTAAAATAGGTACCGTACGCCATTTCCACGTTCACGTCAGATAGGTGCCATGTTTCCTCGCCTCTTACCGATGCCCCGTAGTTTCAGATAAACTTCCCAAACTATATGTAATATTCCGACTAGCGTGGAATTATATGTGAGTAATGAGTCATTCGCTTCCGTTTTGAAGATAAGAGATCTCTGATATCTCTAAAAGGCGCGTTCTCACGGGTCAAGCTTAGTTGATTAACAAAAGTTGAATGAAAACTGTAATGAGAACCTATCTTTCAATGAAGTTGATCAACTTTATAATTGATCAACAAAAGTTTCACCCAGTCAAACTTTTATCGTTCAAGTGATGTGTCATCACGAATTGTTTTCAAGTTGAAACATGTCTTGAAACGTGTGAACTAGACAGTATGTGTAGTACTCTTGCAACTGGTCGTGGTGTGTGTTTGTCTTTTATTTGTGGAATAAAATTTTACTGAAAGTATAAAAATACCAGAAGAATGATCCTCAAGTGGTCTGAAAATGTTATGATGAAATTTTTGGAATAATATTATAAGTATGATTGTTTCTGGAACCACCGAACGGATAAATATAGAAATAGAGATGCACGAGAAAATGCTTTGGGTTGTATTGTGAAGGAAATGGAAATTCCTGGTCTTGCCATTGCTGATTTGAAAAACAAAATCAAGATTATTAGAACCATGTATAAAAAAGAATACTCATTGATGTGTAAATCAATAAAAAGTGGAATGGGATCAGATGAATTGTACATACCAAAATTATTTAGGTATAAAAGAGCGGATATATTTCTAAAAGGTGTTACAAATACAAGAGATACATCATCAAAGTGATTCAGTTTTTATTGAAATATGTGAACAACAATTAATTCAATTCGTGGTCAACTTTTGTTGATCAACTAAAGCTGGTCAACTAAACTTAACCCGTGAGAACGCGCCTTTAGCGATTGTGAATAAAACGATTATTTTAATTAAATCAACAGCTTCCAAAATTTAATATAAGTACATAGTACAGTTTCAAATTTGCAATTTCAACACAAAATATTTGATTATATCATCATTTTAAACACTCAAACTCTATCTTGTTTGTCTTTTCCATTACTTCCAAATTATATTTTGTATATTCAGAAATCTGATAGTGAAAGAAAAAGTTTTGGCTCTCGAAATTGAAAAATAAATTGGGAGTAACAGGATATTAGAAAAGAGCTAGCTGTCTTTTAATAAAAATATCTTTTAATTATTATAGACTAGGGAATTAAAACATTGGAAAAGTAATCTCCGATGCTTTAGATATAACAGATTTCATTATAATATGCAATGAAAAACTTTGGAATTAATTTATAGAAACTTCAATTTGCTAAAGCCTGGAGTTCATATTGTACCGTTAGGAGTCGGGGTTCCTGGTACTGCAGTATATTTACTATATTTTCCTATATTCTGCTATCTTCTTTGCTTCCGATAAAGAGATTCCTCTTTCCTTTACAATCAGAGCGTTTCATTTAAAGTGTACAAGTTATTTATTTCCAAAAGACCTAAGTTTCTTCCTGGAGTCTAGGGAAAAATACTAAATTGGCAACAGCGTGAAAAATATTTTCAATTACTGAGGCCGTTCAGGGCGGGTTTATCAATGCCCGGTTAAATCTGTCAGCTACGTAGCCCTCAGCTATCTCTAGCCGACAGTCAAAGTCTCGGTTACAATAGAAAGCGTTTATCAATGCACCACATAACTGACAGCCAGCTAACTGGAGGCTAAGTGTAATTGAGCATTTGACAACCCTGTTCGGGTTATGAACGTGAGTGTAATGTTGTCAGAGTGTAAATTTCTCATTTTAATTTGGTGTAAGGAGGATCACCCGTTACATGAAATATACATATTATTAATTTCATTCGCATATTTTGTTATAACACACTGAATCAAGAATATAGAGGTGAAAGTTATTATTTTTCTATTTTACCGTAAGCTTACTCTGACAACATCGTGGAAAATTTCACTTGTCAGTGTCAAAATTGTGGTACTGTTATTTTTATTTCGTCTATATGTTGTGCTTTGTTGAGTTGTTTGCATTTGAGCATGTCCACAAATCAAAAAAGATATCCCAATTTCACGGAGTCAGAGCGACAATAAGGTACTTATAAAAGTAGCCGTTCACCATAAAAGTATAATAGAATGCAAAAAGACGGATGCTGTGACTTGGCGAGAATGGCTGGAATTTGTTGGAGCATCATGAGAACACTGGGTTTAGATAATCGAAACCGAGTAATAAACTCGACATCATCGAGCTCATTAAAGGGATTTATCCGTTCTTCAACAGTATATGGTCGTCTTTCGTACTCTACAAATTCCAATATTTCGCCAATCTCTCAGCTCTTCAACGAAAAGGTCGTCAAGTTCCTCAAGATACATTGACAATAACAATGAAATAAAATACAAACAGAACCTAGATGCTACTAAACTACTATAAAAGAATCAAATAAGCTTCTCGATTTCACCCTAAACGATAATAACACAATCAAATTTAAAGTTGAAATAATCTTTGTTGCAAAATGTAAGCAAACATGAAAAAATCATGACACAGTTGTCAGTTAGAGTCTATGGTTAGAATAACGGAACACCACTTTCTCGTATTTAACTGTATGTTCTATGGTTAACATCAACTTGATAGTGGCAGCTAGGATAGCCGAAAGTTTGACTGCAAGCTAATTCAAACTGGCAGTTGATAAACACTTTGACCAACAGCTAAGATTTAGCC
>CAJUYI010001871.1:0-41687 GCA_910591695.1 Galerucella pusilla
TCAGAACTGACTTATTACAATAAATTCAACACCCTGTATCTCATAAAAATTAAAAATTGAGTAACGAAGCGCCCCATATAATATTTTAGATTACTTAAGAAACACCCTGTATACAGATGGCTCAAAAACGAAAGAAGGCTCAGGATATGGAGTAAAGGTAATCGCATTGCCGATTTTTTAGCCAGAGAGCGGCTGGACTAAAAATTTTAGGACCCAGTGACACCTACGAACTAACGACTTCGAGAGATGGGATGATATCAAAGGATGCAGTCTTGATAGGATCACCCTGGGTGACCTTGGGAAGCTGGCGCCGAAGAAATATTTGACGGTGACCAGGAAAAACCTACGTTTAACAGTAGGATTTCTGACTGGCCACTGTCAACTAAGGAAACACCTCAATACTATGGGGCTAGTGGACACACCTTTATGCAGGATGTGTGAACAGGAAAATGAAACTGTCAGGCATGTCTTATGCGAGTGTCCGGAGTTATCGTCGATAAGAGAGAGTGTGTTCGATGAGTCTTGGTCTACACCTGCCGATATAAAGGAGATGTCTCCTAGTGACCTGTCTACGTGTCCACCTTCCTGAGAAGGACAGGATTGACGATGACCGAGGGGGACAATTTCTCGGAAGGATGTACAATGGGTCACATGTGGCCTAAGTGCTGTGAGCCTACACTCACCCTCCCTACTCTACAGATACAGAAGTCAACCATAAAATCGGGAGATTATTGTGTATACTATTCAATCAAACAAAAACAAACAATCTGTACAGTAATTAACTTAGCATTATACAACAAAAAGTGTACACTTAGCTGTGGAAGCTTAGATGAAAATTTATTTTCAATTTGAAAACTTAAATTGGCTTGTACTTTTCGAGTTTTGCCAAGTTTTAATCTTACTACAAATCCAAGAGTAGCATAAGCCTCTTTATAAAGTTCGAGGAATTGCAGAAGAAATTACTTGTAGCTCAAAGTAAAATTATTTTAATAGATGATTAACATACTTTTCTAAACAAGAAACTTTTGAGTTTCCTGAGAACGTTTTTATTTTATTAATTTGATTTAGGAAGGAACTTGTAACCTTTTTGATAATGAAAACTTTGTAGGTATGCATTCTTTATAGTATGGTAAACAAGTATATTTTATTTCAACTCGTAAAAATTCATTTCAATTAATAAAAAATAAATATTCAACATTTTTATTCCGCATAAATATTCAATCTACTCCTACACCTCAAATTTCTTTTTATACAAATTTAAAATTTCCCCAGAATATATCAATTTAAAGTTTAAATCGGTTTTTGTTACCGCGAATAAACGATTATAGACTACTGATGTGGGATAATAATGGACCAAGCTGACCACTGGAGTCCAACCAAAAATATTATGTCGACAAATTTACTTTAAGGGACATTCCAAAATGCTGTTTTCATTTTATTTTCTATAGATCGACTTGTCTCTGCTCTTTGAAAAATATTCTTCAAAATCTTTGACGTCCAGGTGATCATGTTATTTTAAAGGATGTGATTATGAAAATAGGTATGTACCAGCAGGTCATGAATGTTAGGAGGATTATCAAAGGTAATACCACGAGTGCTTCAAATTTTATCGATAATTTTTTCTTTTCCACGAAAACTTGTTTATTTGGCAAAAATATGAAAACAAACCGATTGATAAAATCACGAGTCCGTTAGGACGAGGGATTTTATCTTAATTCGGTTTGTTTGAATGTTTTTACCTCAAATAAAGAAGTTTGAGTGATGAAAATGAAAAATTATGTGATAAAATTTGAAGAGCGAGTTGTATTTGGGAAGATTATTTTCTTCAACAATTCAAAATGTATTTAAATGTATTAAATGTTCAATAATTCTCTTGGGTGATGGCACTGAATCGGTTTGTGTTCATTTTTCAATAAACTTTGAAACACTTTTAGTTGTCAATAATGACAAATTCAAAGTAAAATTTCGACGTTACAATGTAAACAAGAAGTATTTTTTCGTGAGATACCGTTGATGTGAAGTCGGTTACAGAGCGGTTATACCCCCACCAAAGAAATTATAAAGGTTGTTATCGTTCATCATCTCTCGCAAAATTCAACCGGTTAACCGGATAGAATTAACTTCACAATAATAAATAAACATAACCTCAATAAAAAGTGACGAGTTACAAAGTTTCTTATGGTTGGTTTCATTGTTCCTATTGTTTGAAAAATCTTTTTTTCACAGTTTTAACTATAATTGACGATTTTTTTGGTACCAGCCTTCTCGTAGTTGGGTCATCACAAGTAACGTTGCGTCACCGTCCATAAATTTCAATAAGTCTGGTAACTCCTTTGAAGTTGTTGAAATGTACCGCGTTTTTTGTGATCGGTCATAAATCATGCAGATAACAGCAAAAATGTGTTATACGGGGGTCAATCGGCACCGTGATCAATATGTTTACTCGGAAGTATGTCTACGAGGGACAGGCGTTAAATATTGATCATATTTAATACTTATGAATATTTATTTCTTTGTAAATGAAACCAACTGTTTTCAGATAATTTCAAAATATATTTAAAAAAATGGTAATTCTAATATATTATGGAATTAATTGGGAACAGTTGGGTTAATTTACAAAGGAATGAGTAGATTCCACAGAGTAAGAGTTGAAACAGTAAATTTCACGAATATTCATTTATGAATATCATAATTTAACATAACGTAACATAATAAGTATAAAATAATTTGAATAATGAATTACATAGATCTATTGAACTAACCTAAATTTAGAGAATCTAACTTAGGAAAATTAAAACCATTCTAGCAGAAAACAACTACCCACGACAATTTACTAACAAAATTATCAATAAACGAATTCATTCCATATATAACAACTCTGCCGTGCATTCGAAAAGCCTAGTAAGTCGAGTTACTAGGTTTTTGCTCTGTTTGCATATTTGAAATTAGGGAAAAAAAACCTACCTGGTAGCTATTTTTAAAATTATATTTTGACTTTCTATTACCTAGAAACAAGCAATGCGTTTTTAGTAACTGGAGTTTCATAAGCTAAAATAAATGAACAAGTTGAGTTACTAACATGGTTATCAATTTTAATTATTGTTTCTACACTCTTCAACTTGAAAATATAGTAAACAGAGTTATATAATACGCTATTAATCTCAATGCAAATAAAAAATATATAAGTGGAGTTACTATCTCCCAAATTAAAAAACAAAGAAAACAAACACCTAGTAACTTGTCTTATATAAATTAATTTGTTGTTCTTTTTTAAAGAATATTTTTTAAGTGGCTTTACTAACATGTTATTCTATTTTAATTTTGCCAAAAATGAATATAAAGAATTCATATTTCGTTAGCAGATTAGTTTTCCATGAGACATATGCAAATTTAAGGGCGAAAGGTGAAAATACTTGTATTTTGTGGCATGAAGCTGTAATGGGGCGAAATGCACCAGATGTAGTGTCGGCGTACTACAATGTACTTATAAGACTTGAAGATAATATAAAACATGTATTGTTTTGGGCAGACAATTTTACTGCTCAAAACAAAAATTGAACACTTTTTACCGCATTTGTCATCTTTGTTAATGAAAATTGGGGACCTGACACTATTACTTTTAAATATTTTGTGCCAGGCCACTCGGCTATGAAAGCCGATTCCATTCATGGCAATATTGCTAAAAAAATGGAACAAAACAGAAGAAATTTTAGATTTTGATGATCTAGAAAAAATTATACGAGAATCAAATAAATATAATAAAGTTATCAGCCTAGAAGCTAAAGATTTTAAAAAATTTGAGAATGGCTGCATGCGAAGAAAAAAAGGCGGTGTTTTGCCTAAATTGAATGACATTAGATCAGTGCAATTTAGAAAGAGATCCAAAAAGCTGTTTTACAATCTGTCTTTAGAAGAGGAATTTTCAGAAGTTGCATTTTTACATCCAAAATTTAAATGTGTTATGCCGGAATCATATCCACTACCTAGAGGATTGAATCCCGTCAAAATAAACACCATAACTAAAGAGTTATTACCACATATGGCACCTCGAAAACAACTATTTTGGAAAAGTTTATCAAGTTCAAACGATCTCGAGGATTTGGGAAAAACAACGGTCCAGTTTTAGAACAAAATATTTTTTTTATCATTTTAGGTATTTTTAGGTTTAATATATTTTTTTGAGACTGTACAAAAAACCAAAGAAGTTCAACTTTGTTTTTGTTAAAGTTTGTTTTAGTATTTTGTGTTCTGTTAAATTCAATATTTAGAATCATTTTCATTTATTTTTTTTATATAAAATGCTTAAGAGTTATTTAAATCCTTAATAAAGATTTAAAAATTCGGGTGGTGCTTTTTTTATTTACTAGATAGTGGATTTTTTTACTTAAAACGCTAACTTTATGAACTTACGGTCTTACGGATGGTTTTTGGAAAAAAAATTTTAAAATATTTTATTATAATTAGACTTACTAGGTTTTTGGTTAGTATTTGTTAGAAACCATTTACCATAGCTAGATTTAATGGGTTTTGAGCAACATATTTAGCACTGATTTTCTGGTAACTTCACTTACTAGGATTTTATTTTGCCAAGTATTGACATTTTATAAAACCAGTAACTACAACAACTTGCATAACTTTATTTCTGTTCGAAATATTTCAAAGCTATTATAATAGTTTTATAGAAACAACGTTTCTATTAAAGAATGCCAAGTTTTATATGTTTATCTCTTAAATTTAAAAAATTACAGGAAAAATAAAAAAAATAAAATTAACTCTATTTTCCCAAAAATTAACTTTTCCGACTTACTAGGTTTTTCAATTGCACGGCAGAACTCCCAAACTAATAAAATAAATAAATCCAATACTTATATTTCGCTTCCCTACGTGAATGGAATCTCAGAAAAAATAAACAAAATAACACAAAAGGAAAAAAGATCAATTTCCCACAAACTGATTGACACTAACAAGATATTTTTCTCAAAAATTAAACCAAAAATAAATAAACACAAGCAAACACATACAGTGTATCAAATTCCTTGCCAAGATTGCTCCAGTACATTCATTGGCCAGAGTAAACAATATCTGCAAAAGATTACAAGTTCACAAATACTCCAAAACAGATGTAACAGCACTCTCACATCATAGATAACAAACAGGACATGCATTTAACTATGACCAAACTAAAATTCTCGCAAAGGAAAAAAACGATAAGGTGAGAAATGTTTTGGAAATAATCCATATTAAACAAAATTCCAACAGCATCAATTCTAGAAATGACATAAAAATCTTCAGCATTATTTTTGACGGAATTTTATAAAAATAATAACAGATAATTATTTGAGTACCACCTCTGAAACTTTTTGTGCCTTATTATTGAATATATACTAAAATTTCACCTGTACTATCAAATAAAAATTTCAAAATGCAGTTGTTACTAGGAAAAAACCAATAATGTATGTTTTTTTTTGTAAGTAATATATTAAAACTTGAAAGGCAAATACTGGAACCCTACCTGAGATAATTATTATACGACAGTCTAACCTAAATTCGAATAAACTCGGACAGAAACAGAGCAATAAGATCGGTGAGAAGCCATTATTACAGTGCTTGATGCTCAAAAAACTAGGTTCAAATAAAACGTTTATTTCGCGCACTCAGTAGAACTCGTATCGACACTGCGAACTATTCAATTGAAGACACTCTGTTAAACTAGCTAGCCCACCCGGTGGGCACTCGAGGCAAACCGGCAGGGCAAGGGATGCGCGAGGACAGGAGGGGACGATTTTAGGTTTCGGCGAGAGTAAGCAGACTTATTGAAATTTATGGACGGTGGTTGCGTAGTTCAGTTAGGCTACGAGTTTCGGATGATTATTTTCACCCTAGGGTGAATCATATGGATTGATTGAGCAAATATAATGAAACGGTGTTTTTTCAGCTTTTTAGAATGTAAATACTTTTTCACAGTTACTAGCTCCGTGGATAGTATACATAAATTAATGAATTATCTTTGATATTATACTGAAATTTCAATCAAATTTCTAATTTTCAAATGTCCATTACATTTCTATAACCGCCAGTAACCATACTCCTAGGTGCGGGAGCTGAAAGAGATCCCGTTTTATAACTTATTGCGTCACAAATTACGTCATTAACATACTATTACCGTTCTATCGCAAAAATGCATTGGAAACTGAATAACAGTTCCCGTTATATCAACGGGATCTCGCAAAAAAATACCTAAGGTATTATCGATGAGAAAGCAGAATTATCAGTATAATATCGAATGATTGGCTAGAATAATGTATTGCTATTGGTTAAAACTACCAAAATGTCAGATTTTGACAAGTGAAAAAATAATCGGTCGTATAGTCGTATAACAAGTCTGCTTGAACAAGTTGATATGTATGAATGATGGTAATTATTCCATAGTATAGTACTCAGTTGAAAATGTGACTCCTGTTAATGCAATGATGTGAATATATTTAAAGAAATACAATGCAATATAATTTAGATATCATACAATCGGAAAATAGCCTTTCCATAATAAAAAAACGCGACGAGGTCAAAATCGAATGCTGCCACCATTTTACATTAAGTAATTGATATAATAGCGATACTGCATGACTGAGTGGGTCAATAACACTTTCGATAACTATTATAGTAAATATTATGTTAAATCTACGAGGGAACCAAACAATCACTATCAATTATATTTTTGCTTCAATCTGTAAATGAATTTCAAAGAAAACTTCACACGTGTAATTTTCAACCAGTCAAAACGTGTTTTTATGACAGATCACTAAGGCAACAGATGAATTCTAGTGGGAATTAATAATGGATGAAATAAGGGTGGTAAAGTGGTGAAAAAACTCCTTCACAGTGTTTTAAATAAACTAACGGACTAAAATTCACAAATCACTCTGTAAAATAATCCCCTGAATGCTTTTGTGGCTTTAATTAAAATTATTAATCGTTTTAACGTCAAATTTTCACGCATACCTACTTTGATTTATCTACGCTAATTTTATAAATCATAATCGGAATTTGACAAAAAGGCCTGCTTTATTGTATCATGTGTTCATCGCTCCAAATAATGATTTAGTATTAATAAATTCGATTCATAAATCATATATATTCTTATTTTTTGTATATTTATATTTGTACTTTTTGTTGTCACAGCTGGGGAGACTAATTTTACCTGAAGTAAAACTGAAAGTTATGGAAATATATTTCTGTTTTTGAATATATAATTAATTCGTAATTATTTAATAAACTTTAGTCGAATGGAATGAAAAATGATACTCGCTGTCAACTACATTAGCGAGAACTTTTCAAAAGTTTCCGTTATTTCTTAAGACTTTTTAATAGCTTTTAAATTGATATTGATGTTGTCGGTGTTATAAATCAATTTTTGTTGTCTTCAAACTGCTAAGAACACTGCTTGCGATCTGTAGGAAGATTATAGGTATTATACTCGTATGGTGTCGGAGAAAATAGTTTCATAACTTTATAATCAATTGACAAACAGGGTATGGACATTTTTATAGTTAAAATATATATATTACTTCCATGATTAATGGCCTAAAATGTTTTGAAATGTTAAATATTATTCATTCTTTTTTTAATTTCTTGGGAAATTAAACCACAATATTTTTAAAATTTTTTATTTCAACGTTTCGGTAGCGTTCCAGCTACCGTTGTCAAGAAAAAATAAGTAGAAATTAATTTTTATTCCTAACTGACACAACAGAAAAAATTTGACAACTAGACAATCAAAAATTATTTTGAAGTTTAAAACTGCAAAATTTTGTTATCAAATTTTTATTAAGGTCCATTCATAGTAGATCATATCTGTGGCAAAATGTGAAATGAAATATTTCATTTTATGATATTCCAACGATATGATAGTCTACTGGAATCCAGTGAAGTGCACGTTCCAGGAACGGTTTTTATTGGGATAGCGCGTTTTTTCGCTTATATTGGAAATAAAGAATTTAAAAATATTGTGGTTTAATTTCCCAAGAAATTAAAAAAAGAATGAATAATATACCACAAGGAACATACAGAAGATATTTGTTAAATATTATACATTGTGGAAACCACTTATGGAATAAAATTCTTTATGTCATTATTTTGGAAAATTATGAAAAATGCCGAGACACGTCAACTTTTGAATTGAGCTGTGCGTTATGTGAACATAAATGTAAATGTATAGGGTGATTCACGCAAGTATGTCATAGTCGGTGTTGTATATTTGCATATTTTTTTAAATCCTCTTAATGAACCGATTCCAACAAACTAAATAATGTATGGTCAATTATGAATTATACAGGGTGAAATTTTTATTTCCACAGTTATTAAACACATTTGAGTTTGAGGTCTACAATGCTAGTTGGTTGTGTTGCATATACTTTGTTCTTGAGATAACCCCACAGAAAAAATCTAACGGCGTAAGGTCTGGCGATCTAGCTGGCCACTCAATAGTACCTCTTCGTCCAATCCATTTATTGGGGAAGATTTCATCTAAATAAGCTCTCACCATTAAAGCATAATGGGATGTTGCCCCGTCTTGCTGGAACCAAACATTTTCATTCGTTAAGCTAGGATCTATTGCGTTGGGATATAAGTTTACCAACGCAGGAATAACTTCATTTCTGATCATATTCAAATGTTTTTCAGCTGTCAAATTTCCATCTATAAATATAGGACCAATAATATGGTCGCCTATGATACCGGCCCAAACGTTCACCTTTTGAGGGTACTGAGTATGTGTCTCACGCATCCAATTAGGATTCTCTGCTGACTAATATCTACAGTTCTGCTGGTTTACCTCTCCATTCAATGTGAGTGTTGATTCGTCAGAAAAAAGAATGGTACCAAGAGCTATCTCATTTATATTCTGCTTATTCATCAATCTTTCGCAGAAATCCATTCTACGATCTGGATCGTCTTCTATCAACTCCTGCACAAAAGCAAATTTGTAGGGATGAGGTTTTTCTTTATGAAGACATCTTAGAACAGTTGTATGACTAACATTATTTTCACGGGCTATTTTGCGTGTACTTGAAGTTGGATTCTTTTCAATGGTTTGATATGTCCAAGTTCTCTGAATTGTGCATAAATTTTAGACACAGTACTTTGTGAAATATTAGGCAATTCGGGATACCTGTGATTAAATAAGTTTGCCACTTCAACTTGACTTATGCAGTTATCCCCGTACCCGATAATCATTAAAATCTCAATTCGGTGAGTCTCAGTTTAATATTTCATTGTTATGTCGACAAGCAAAGAGTGTTCGACAAAGATTTTACTTTTTCAGTATAAACTGTCAACACATCAACAACTGACAGAATAGGAAACAATCCACATTATTTAGCGATTTTATCTAATTATTGACGTTTTCAGGCAATTTTTAGGTATTCATGATAAGATTCGTAGCAGGTTTTGTTTAATATACAAATACGTCTAATAATTAGTTAGTTTAGATTTTTGATAAATCCATATTTAGCTAATTCAAAAAAGTACCTATATTTCAAGTGTAATAAATTATTAATTTTAAAATTTCAGCCTGTATAATTCATAATTGATCATACATTATTTAGTTTGTTGGAATCGGTTCATTAAGAGGATTTCAAAAATATGCAAATATACAGGGTGTTTCATTGAAAAAAACAACACCAACTATGGCATACTTGCGTGAATCACCCTGTACATTTAAATGTATGTTTACATAGCGCATAACTCAATTCAGAAGTTGATGTGTCTCGGCATTTTTTATAATTTTCTGAAATAATGACATAAATAATTTTATTCCATAAGTGGTTTCCACACTGTATAATGTATGGAAGTCTAGATTTTAGGCTTTCTTAGAAGCCTAGATCTTTTGGTGGAATCTTGTATGGAATCTTGTAGGTACATCCTTGCAATCAAGAATATATGCTAATTGAAATGGCTTCACCTATATAAATCGAGTAAAAGGATTATGCAGATTTAACAGCAGCCATTAGGTACACGGATAACCATCAAATTGGAGCGACCACAAAATTGTAATTAAAAAAACATATCGAACAGGAAAAGCAAACAAATGTGAGAGCACAGCTTAATCAAGCTAAAAGTATATACAAGAAAGACCCTCGCCATTTTGTCAATCGATGAAATATCAAATTCTCATTAAGTAATTCTGAATTGGACATTGAACATAACAATGACGGATTACGAAAAATAAAATGTATTTGAACTACTCCAGTATTAATAACACGTAGCAAAAAAATTCTACTAATGACCTCTAAGGGTCGGAAGGGGAGAACTGAATATATGGAAAATAAAAAATATATTTATATAAATCATAAATATTGAGATCCATGGGAAAGAATGGAAAACAAATAAATATACCAGGTGGGGAATATTGAAGGAAAGAAGTACCCATGTAGGCTGGTATCGGACGTCTTAAATACGTAATTGAAAGGCTAAATCAAAGAATAGCTATTCCAATAAGCTTAACTAAAGACGTCACAACTTTCCAAGCGAAAGTGACAGCAATTCACCACTCAGGGGCCACAATAGATATGAAAAGGTCGTAGTGGAAGAGGCCGACTATCCATCTCATCAAATCCCATTTAATCTTTAAACTACTAGAGAACGGAGAAAGATCAATATGCAGTTGTCACTTAAGTTCAGTTTCCACATTGCGTCAAATCGCAGCGACTTGTTGCTGGGACAAGTCGCTGCGAGAAAAAGTACAATCAGCATATCGATAGTTTGTTGCTGCGACTCATCTAGGCATAGGTCAAACGTAACATGCTGCTAACTTGATTGACTGTGACAGCAATGTCAGAGCGGAGCAGCCAATAGAAATTTTGGGTGCGACAAAATCCACCAGGACGTCTATTCTTGAACAATGAGCGGCATAGATTCATGGGGAATGATCACATGAGGTGATCGTCGTTATATTCTTGGCCCGTGCTCCGATATAATTGATCTCATGAAAATCATACGCTCCGGATCGCATGATCCGAAATAGAGGAGCAGAGTCGAATGAATTGGCGCTTGCCTAGTAAAGAGGTTTTTTAATGGAAATTTGTATATATTTGTATATAAAAACTTGAGAGGTGTCAAGGGACACCCGGATGGAACGAAGTTCCTTTCGATTAATTAGTGAAGGAATTGTACATATACATACACACACCGAAACATTTATATATATACATATTGTAGTGAATAAAAAAAAATTATTATTTGAAACACCACATATAAAAAAAAATACTTTTACTTATTTTTTTTTTATATTTATTATTTATTTTGTTATAACTTTTTTTTTAAAGGAGCAAGTTCATACACAAAAGAAAACAGAAATATATTAACTATATATAATAAACTTTTGACAATTTAGCAATATATAAATTCAATTCTTACTATAGTCCGAAAGAAAAAACTTTTAAATCCAATAAATTGTTCAAAATGTTAACTTCTTCATCGTCCAACCAAATTCACTCATATCTTCCAAATTACCACTTAAATTTTTCTAAATTCCATTGATCTGTTCACACAAATCTCTTCTGCATCTATACAATTTTTATTTTTTTTTTCTTCCAAATTTTATTGATTTGTTAACACAAATCTCTTCTTTTTCCTTTTAATTTCTACTGTTATTTCTAATTAGAAAATTTTCTTTCTGACTTTTTTACTTTCTTTCAAAATTGACTTCTTTCAAAAAACCCCCAAAACAATTTTTTTTTTTTTCGTAACCAACCAATTTTTTGTCACTTTTGGCAAATGAATAATTTTTACATCTCTCAAAATTTTTTTGAATATAAACAAAAACATTGAAATTTCCCCTATTTTTATTTAAAATGAAATTTTATTAATTATTATCACTATGTCTGTGTTAAAATGATGTAAGTATCAATTTACGTATAAATGATTATCAAATATGAAATACTTAAAAATTTCAATTTATTTTACACCACATTTTTTTTTATAAACTATATAAAACAATTGTAACAATTCTAATTTTCAAACTTCTTCAAACTTAAACAGACATTTAACAAACCAAACCATTTAGGTAATTAATTGAAAATTTTAAATGGTAAAAAACTAATTCTATATTTTTTTTCTTGAATAATATATATATCATGACAATATATATATGTACTCTGTCTGTCTATTCTTTCATACACGTCATAGATTCGCGGGACTTTGTGAACACAACAACAGAGTGTATATATATATATATATATATATATATATATATATATATATATACTCTTTCGACTTCGTAAACACAAGAGCGTATAGGTTAGAACACGCACGGCTTGCTAAATACATACGTTCTGAAATTGTAATATTAAAATATGATTTGTTTTTGAATTTATTAAAATTATGACGCGTACACTTGCTAAACACACAAAATGTGGAGATTATAATGCGTATGACTTGGTTAGCACAATAATAAAGAGAGGTTATAGTGCGTACTTGCTAAAAATACAAAAGCATTTATTATTATTATCTGTATATAATCGCACATTGCAGCATGTACCTTTCTTCGCATCTAATACACATGAGAGCTCATGGCAGCATGTGTTGAATGCCTTGATATAGACGCGTAGGTTGATGGTTCGCGCCCGGACTATGGTGAAAATGTTTTCAATTTATTTGCTTTCTATAAGAGAGAAAGATACAGACAGAGAAACATGCGATGCGCACAGCTTACAATAGCTTCCTATATCAAAAAGTGTCGTGACAAAACTTTTCGTAAGAATTTTATCCGTCTAGCCTCCTTTCACAACTTCGTTCCAATAAGTATATAATTACTATTTCTCTATGCATTTAGTAATTATTCTGTTAGTTCTCAGTTTCTTTGAATCTTAAATTCATGTGCATAGAATTGAAAAAATACTTTGTCGTGAGTTTCAGTGGTTTAACTGATTTTTGGTGTTTTATTATGGACATGGAGAACTATTATTTTTGACACGTTATGATGGAGGATTTGCGGGAGGCAGAGGAGGAAGTACGAATTGACTAAGATAAGGACTCCTAACATATTCGGCTAATGGAGTCTCTCCCTGGTCATAAGCAAACAAAAAAAAAGGGCTCCAGATTTTTACATGACCATCGCTTGGAAGCATGCCGTTTGTGGGGGCACTTCTTTTGTTAGAAGTGAAACGCGACTGTGTTGTTAGAAGAATAGTTTTCAATTATAATGTTGTTGATAATAAAATTTTACATATTTAGATATTTTTAGTAAGGTTTAAATCGTATTAAATCGTAATCGGCACATTCTTAACCTTCAAATAAACGTCAAACCGGACAAACGTCATAGTAGTTTACCTAACTAGTGCGGAAAGTGATACTTTTCCGCACGCTATTGCAGATGGCCGAACGACGCTTTAGCAGAGTTCGGCCAGCAATCGCGTGCGGAAAAGTCACTTTACGCACGTGTTAGGTACACTATTTTTTCTACTAGCATGCGGAAAGAACCCAAAAGTAATCATAAATCAACATTTCTCATTATATACATATCAACAAATTAATTATTATTATTTGACATTCATTTGATGAGGCTTATACCAGGGCCATCAAAAAATTATTGAAAAATAAGTTTTCTTTTATTAAAAATTATAGCATCATTATAATAAATTTATTATTTTTTTAGTCATTTGGTAAACTTGGATATACAAAATACATATTTTGAATATTCAAATGTCAGTATATTCCTCAAATGTCAATAAATTTACTTTCCGCACTAGTGCGGAAAAGTGACTCTTTCCGCACGCTTTTTAGTGCGGAAAAGATTCACTTTCCGCACGTTAGTAGAAAAAATATTTAATGCCCGTGGTTTGAAGCTCATACTTTTCGGTATGTAGTTGAGGGGCAAGGGGAAGGTAAGACTAGGCGTCACGCCCGGTAATAAACGAACGGAATTCAGTCACTACGAGCTGCTACTAGCAGCCAAAAGTAAATAATCGAAAACGCTTATTATTCCAGCATACGATATTTTTTCTGATAGCGTGAAAAATGAATACAAATATTTCAAATAAAAATAATAGAAATACCTACTTTGAAATTCAACTCACATAATAGCTATTAATGATTCAAAGCTTCCAAACTCATACTAATATTACAAATTTATTTATCTTGACAATGGAGTATTATGTTGACAAAGTAGGTAACTACTGATTATTATCAAGATCTTGTTATATTTTTGTCGATGATCTCCTTTATATCGGCATAATAATATTCTAAGTTAACATCACTTCAAACTACTTCAACTTTCATTTCTTTAAATCTCTGTCTTTATCTTGAAACTTACTTCAGAAGTGGAAAATAACAAGACCATTCTTTTTACGACATGTCTGAAACTTTTTTGAGCCTCTGCTCAAAATGGTTCGTTTTCTCTTGGTTATAAATCGGAGAGCTTTGGCGTTTTGTATAGTGTGTCTACCTAAGCGGCTTTATGATTATTGGTTTCAGGAAAAAAAGTTGTTTTTCTTCACAAAAAGTTCTGCATTATCTAAAACCCAAAATACTATTATTAGATATCAATTTTTCAAGCCGAATACCAGGTTTGTCAAAAAATATTAATCTTATCGACGAGTACAAAGTCAGACCTGACGAGAACTGTCAGTGGAACATTACAAAAAGATGTAAAACACATTGCCGCTACGAAATATACGTCTGCAGCCTATTTTGAATGGTGTAATTTCTCCCGATTGATAGGTCGCGCTTGAGCGTATTCTAAATATCAACTAATTAAATTTTTAACGCTCTCTGGTATGACTCCTATACCAGCAAATTATAGGAGAGTTCCAAATAACCTGTTACTCCATTTACTTCAAAATACTCTATATTTAGTTAATTGGTCCCATCTCTTTCATAGAAAAAAGTGTTTACTGACATAAATTTGGTTTGAGCCTGATATTTGCAGATAATGGTATCTATTACACTTTTACCATTTGGGCATTCAGCAGAAGTTTTTGTTTGCTAAACATACAGTTCAATAGTTTTTTTGTTATATTGTTTTTTTAGCATAAGTATATCAATTAAAAACACGTCAGTATTTTAGTATAATATCTATTTATTCTATATTTATTGTTATTGAATGTTAATTACTTCAAATAATACCTATTATTGCTACAATTGTTTTAGAAAATGAAGATAATGATTTCTTGCCAAAAAAAGTACCTTTATGATATTGCAAAAATCTTTGATACTTTTACAAAAATATTAACTTTTCATAAGAGGATTTTGTTACTTATGCATTCATTCACAACTATTCTCAGTTTCAAGCCCAAATCATCTTGCGCCGGGAAAATATTTTGATTTATACAAGGTGATGTTATGAAATTCAGCAATTTACAGTTAGTTCTTTCATAAAGAATTCGTTATTTTTATTTTTGAGCTGTTTTGCTGTACACTAATTTTTTATGAAATATAAAAAATACAGAAAGAGGAATTCTAAAGAGTATGTCTTGTTTATTGGACTAAATATAGATTCCAATAGCCGATATTGGAAGCAACCCCTTAGTGAGGCGCAATTATCTGCTGAGGCTGAGTTGCTTGATTTAGAAATTATTGAAGAACAAGCCGAAAACTCTGATGTAAATGGGGATTCAGATGCAGAAGATAATTTACTTCGTGAACCTGGAACTCCAGGTTCTACAAGGGCATCTTTTTCATCCGGAAGTCCTTCTGGATCAGTAACTTGTTCATCAGGACTCTCGACACCAACACCCCAATCTTCAAGGAAAAGGGAAACATTAGATCGATATGTTTTATCGCCATCTATAATTCACGAAGAAAACCTATGAATCATCTACAGTATCGCAGTAAACTAGTAGATCTGCTGATTTTGAACTTTACTGAAATGTCAAAAATCAATTTTTCAAAAAAAAGTAGTTTACTTAGTTTACCAACATTATTTCAGATAGTTTAAGTCCAATTTGGAATAAATTGTTTTACTGAGTAATTTTGCGCGTTGAAGGGTTAAGTTAAAGATTAGGGTTAACGTTTGTAAAACATTTAAACGGTTGATTATTGTGATATTTTGATTAGGATTTATCACAGACCTGCCTTTTTTCTCCATTTCTTTTAACGTAATGTGTGATATTAACAATCGATGACCAAGAAGGGTATAATATGAACTCTAAAGCTACATCCTCAATCAATCTGCTAGCGAAGTGGCACTTCAGCACGCGTGCTGCAAAACGGATACCCATCCTCAATCCTGTCAATTCAGTCTGCCTAAATGTTATCGCACATGCGCATTTTCATTGTGATTTTAAGGTAACGAGGTAATTAAAAAGTTCAACCTGTGATTATTCTTGTAAATGAAAGTAGTTACTACTTATCAAAGACAACAAATTAATATAATTACGATATTAGAAAATAATGTATGTTTGTTTACAAAGATAATAGAATAAAATAGGGTTAGGGTACCTAAATTATTTTCCCCATGATTAAATGCGCATGACACAATTCGGCACGCACCGAAAAAGCTTACAGCTTGCAAGCTTGGACTTCCAAGTCGGCGCGCATGTCAGCACGAAATTGAATTGAGGATACTTACGTTTAAACGTCATTGTCCCAGCACGCTTGCCGAAGTGCCACTTCGCCACTAAATTGATTGGGGATGGGCCTTAACTCTCTAAAAATTGAGTTTGTGAAGTTACAGAATAGAGCTGATTGTTTGTATTCGTATAATATAAACACGACAATATCTATGAAATTTGAGAAAGATCAGATTTGTGAACGGCTCAGTATTGGGGTATAAATTTTTTTTATAAGTACCTATACATAATATGGTTTGCATTGGTTTGTTAAAGATTTTAATATATTCCCATCAACTATAATTACATTAACCTCAGTTTTTCACAGAAGGTGTTTTCAAAAACATTTATCATACGCAGCGGAAACATCATTTTGTAAACTATACCCGATATACATCTACGCATGTTAAAAAAGACCTCCTGGAATAAATCTTCAGTAAATTCCGTGTATACAAATGATTCGTTCGCGTGTAAAGGCAACATTAGAAAAATTAATAATAGCAATGATGAAACAATAAACTGTACTGCTTTTATGCTTTCACAGCAGTGCCGAATACTGTTCCAAAACATGGGATTATGTAACAAAACTGGGGGAGAATAAGGTTATTTGGAATGTATTTTATGTTATTCTTCATTAAATTACATGCAAATACAATTTATAAAAAATTGTTCTCCAAGTAATACTACGAATGTTCTAAAGTATTCTGAAATATTGTTGTGGAAGATAGACGAAAGTTTCTTTAAACATGCATTTCGAGAAGTAATATTGATAGTGTATTTTGAAAAATTCTTAGCCTACTATAAAAACAAACAAAATTTCAGTGTCAAAATATCTTATTACTAAACATATTCTCCTCTTAATTGGATACATTTATTACAGCGAACCTGCAACGTCTCTAGATATTTCAAAAAAAATGTTTCTTCTTGCTCTGCAAACAAGACCACCACAGCTTTTATTACCTCCTCGTTGGAAGAAAATTTACGACCTTCTAAATTTTTTCTCAGTTGAGAAAAGAGATGATAGTCGGAAGGAGCCAAATCTGGTGAATGAGGGGTTCTAGTGATTCAAACCTCTAAATCACCAATTTTTTGCATGGCAACATGAGATTTGTGTGCAGGGGCGGTGTCCTGCAAAAACAAAACACCTTTGGATGACTTTCCACGTCTTTTCTCTTTAATTTTATCCTGTATAGTGGTGAGTAATGTCGAATAATAATCTCCGGTTATTGTTCTACCCTTATCCAAAAAATCAATCATGATTACTCCATGGCAATCCCAAAAAACTGAAGCAAGAACTCTTCCAGCAGATTTTTTGGACACGAAACTTCTTAGGTCTTGGAGAGGACTGAGGACATTGATCACGAAGGGTATTAAGCATATTTTCGTAGATCTGCTTACCTCTTAACCCTTTTAAATATAGGTACTTGATTATGGCTCCATACTCCAATTTTTCGATTTTCATAATTTCGGTGGACATCTATTTTCTTTTAATTTATTGCCCAACTCTGGTTTACTTTTTTGACCTCCAAATTCACATTGACACTCCTAATGAGTTATTGTTCAATACATCCTGGTATTCGCAGTCACCAGGGAATATTGGACCTTTCCTACCAAGTCCTTATTCCATCGAAAAGTTCCAATTCAACTATATTCTCACTTTACGTTGTACGTCCAAAACCGATGTTTTAAATATAATCAATTTGCAAGTTGTCGTTTATGGAGTGGACATGTCCTGACTCCTACATTAGTAACTAATAAACCAATACAAGAGGACCTACTATTCGACAAAAATAGAAATAGGTACAATATTTGTCCTCTTAGCTATCAATGTATAAAAGAGCGTGCTGGGCTTATTCAAGTCTTCTATTCCAATCTGTTTCAAGACTTAATTTTTCCCAAGGTCGTCCTCTTTTTTTTCTGGCCAATTTCACAAACATCTTCTTTACACACCTTCCATAATCCATTTTATACACATGCTTGAATTTTACTTGTAATGCATGATGCCTTCTGTATCTGTAGAGTAGGGAGGGTGAGTGTGTAGGCTCACAGCACTTAGGCCACATGTGACCCATTGTATCCTCCTAGGTCATTGTCCATCCTGTCCTTCTCAGGAAGGTGGACAGGTCACTGGGAGACATCTCCTTTATATCGGCAGGTGTAGGCCAAGACTCACCGAACACACACTCTCTTATTGACGATAACTCCGGACACTCGCATAAGACATGCCTAACAGTTTCATCTTCCTGTTCACACATCCTGCATAGAGCTGTGTCCACTAGCCCCATAGTATGGAGGTGTTTCCTTAGTTGACATTGACCAGTCAGAAATCCTACTGTTAAACGTAGGTTTTTCCTGGTCATCGCCAAATATTTCTTCGGCATGATGCCTTATTGCCCTTGATTTCTTTGTTAGCTCTTTTTCTCCACTGTTCCGTATCCTTAATTACACTTAGAATTTTTCTTAGATTCTTCCGTTCCCACATCTCCAGTTCACAGTATCTTCCACTGCTTCCTTCCACATCGCTATAATTTAGTTACCTAAATGTTTCCTGCAGTGCATCCAAATTGAGTTTAAGTGGTTGAAAAGGTGCTTTAAAATTATTAAAACTTTTCTGTATTGTGTGAATTTAAAAATACAACTTGGAAAATATATTTTTAGATTCGTGTAACGTCAAAAAATAACCATCTCTAAATAAAACACATTGTCTTCGATATCGCATACGAATATTTATTTTAACACACTGTTATAAACATTTTTAATTTTTCTTTAATCAATTATGCGGTGAATGAGATTAATGTTGGAACAAGCGTCGCGCGACATAGTAGATTTGTTACATTTTACAATTGTATTATGTCGTGTCAAATATTGTTCGATTCTTATCACATGTTCATTATACTACAAAGGAATAATCAAAACGCTTTTCCTGAAGGTTTATTATATTAACATGGATTTTCTCATCTAAAATAAACATAAAAATGAAATTTATAGGTCGCATGTTAGTAAAAAATATAGGTAAATATATATATTTAAAGAAACATTTTGTAATTAATTTCAAACGAGTTATAATTTGTTGGATAATTAAATATCAAATTCAAACTAACGACAGTCTCAGTTTCACATTAATGAAATTTTATATGCTGGCAAAATTTTCACATTTCTATAACTTTTGTGGTTACCTCCGACGTATTTTACTTCGTTCATTTAATTTTTTCATTTTTGCGTTATTCTTATTAGATCAAATATACTGAAACATTTAAACAGTCGTTGCAAGAACTTGTAGCTTGATTAATTAAGAATTTTGATCAACAACGTGATAGCAATGGACCATTGCCGACTTTAACTTCTCTAAAAAAGGTTATTTCGCAATAGAGTACACGCATATTTCATATTTTGCTTGGATATTAATTTATAATAGTAAATATGATATCAAAAATTACTAACAATAGGAAATAAACCAGTTTCCATTGGAAATTACTCCCAAATTTTAAAATAAAATTCAAATTTCAATGCACTTTCCGACCACAACCCGAGAATTTCCGAATGCTACCGATGATACGTGTGATGTCATATCTTTTGTGTTTACTTATGTCAATATGACCGGTATTGCATTAGGTTAAGTGTAGTTGTGTGTTTTTTGTTTGAGACTATTACGTGTTTGTATGTGCTTTTTTTATTTCTAAAAGTCAACGTAAAGTGGAAAGTGGTAATAAATATTCGATATTTACGAGGATATTTTAAAACTTTTGGAAGAATATATTTTATTCACTGGTTCAGTTTTCAGTCATTCTTTCATATTTTGTGAGTAAAGATATGGCTAGCTAAGGTTTTGTAGAAGCACAAACTGATAACTTGCCCAAAGTAGACTCATCTATGCTGCTTGAATTTATGAAGTCAAACAGCTGCTTTGATGCAGAGGAAATAAGAGGAGTTAAAGCATTATCGTAAGTACAATTTGAACTATGTTTTATTTATATAATATATACCAACCATATTTCGATGTGTGGTCGTAAGAAAATGATGTTTTTATGATTGATTCCTAGACATATAGGTACATAACCTCAAACTATTTAAGAATAAATTTTACCAGCATAGAAGTAGGTACTTACATTAAAATGGCCTTCACAAACAAAAGTAATGCCCTGCTCTTAAGTGTATTTTTGCTTGCGCCACCAGGTAAAGTAACAAATATTTTGTCTGGAGTTTTAATAGACGTAAATTTACACACTGAAACAATGCAATACTTGGAATACAAAGTTTTTTTTCGGCTTTATCCATTTTTAAAGCTTTCAGAAACAAATTAGGTCACAAGAACTCAGAGCGTGATACACGAATAAAAACGTAAACAAATGACGTCAGGCCATGGGGCAGCCATCTTTATGACGTAATGCCCTTTTTGGCGGACTTCCAAATTTTATGATTTTTAAAGTCGTTAAAAGTGGAGTCCATATTTTTTAGAAAAATAGGCATGCAAGGTGTTATGAGACCTGATAAAGCGTCAATTCCCACCAATATCAAAATGTATGCTTGTACCCTATTATATCTTAATATTTTAACGTTCAGCAGCTGCACTTTTTACCTTTAGAGCGCTTTCAGACGAGACGCTTTGGAGCCGGCCAATAGAATCAAGATTTAGTACTTACACAAAATATGTCCCGTACTAAAGAACCTTCCACACGAGACACTAGTCGTACACGTGTATCTGATTCAATTCAACAAAAATATTTTTTTGAAATATTCATTGGTCATAACGCGTGTCCCGTTTAAACTTAGAGCGGTTTCAGACGAGACACTTAGGAGCCGGCCACTAATGTCTGAAAGGAATCGCGCAGTTAAAAATACATTAATATAAATAGATGCATTCACACTTGACACAGATAAGGAATACCGGCCACTGGATCGAAGTGTCTCGGCCCCACTAGTATCCAGACACAGTGTCTGTGTACGGGCCACTCGTAATACATGAACTTCAATTGGTACGTTCAAACGGGACACGCGTTTCCAAGTGTTTGATAAAGCTACTGTGTTAGCGAAACGCGTCACTTTATGTTTAAATTACAATGTAGATTTTACAAAATAAAATTGTTTGATTTCATAACTTACTATGGATCTACATCAAGTAAAAGCCTCATCTATTCAATTTTTGACCAATGAATATTTAAAAATATATTTGTGTTGAATTGAATCAGATAGACGTGTACGACTAGTGTCTCGTGTGAAAGGTCTTTTTTACGGGACACTTCTAATGACTTGAATCTTGATTTTAGTGGCCCGCCACAAAGTATCTCGTCTGAAAGCGCTCTTAATAATTGAAGTTCATGTATTACGAGTGGCCCGTACACACCGACACAGTGTCTGGACACTAGAGGGGGAGAGACACTCGTGTGAATGCGCCTATTTATATTATTGTATTTTTAGCCGCGCGATTATATTCAGACACTAGTAGCTGGCCACAAAGTGTCTCGTCTGAAAGTGCTCTTAGTTCTACGTTGTGGTTCGAAGCTGCATCTTAGTTTCGAGTGTAATAGATTGATTGTTAAACTGCCATTTTGTGGAAATAATACGGATGTACAATTTGGATAAATCTCTGCACCTTTTCTCCTGGAACACTTTTAACCTGAGACACTTTTGACCAGGATATTTACCACACTGGACAACTGCATCATCAAACTGTGAACACTCTTATAGCAATTAAGACGGCCAAGTTCGAAGAGGAAGTTATTTCCATATGATTAAATTTCCTACCGCCTGCTACTTTTAATTATATTAACACGTAGTAGGTATCCAATATCCGGATGAGCATTTTTCTTTTATTCCCTTTTTTTGTTTACCTTCGTAACACCGGACTGGATTTATGGGTTAATAAAAAAAATGCTTTGTACACTTTTAGTTTTAATAAAAAATTTGCTTTATGAGTTTCTCAAATTTTTAAATATCTTTTCTTGTGTAATTAGAGGGTAATATAGCCAGTATTACGTCTTCTGATAGCTCTAACAACATTTAATTTACAAAATGATTTTCAACATGAAAAGTGCTCTGAGGATTACTGAAGACACAGAAACGGTGTTTGAAGCTGTCTTGGTTCCTCTAGAGGCTGTCTTATCTCCCTAATGTTTTTTATAATTTTCTCATGATGTATCGACTGCATATTTAATAAGTGATTTGGCGTTGCTATGTGTCCACTTATCTTCAGCAATATTTGTTCTGGAATATCTGCATCAGCTAAATGTGTTACAACTGTCGATCGATATCAATTCCAGTAACTGTTTCTTTAGTCCATTTGGAAATAGTATTAATACCTACAGGAAGGTTTTTATGCAAACTTCCCAATTTCCAATTTGGAATGGGTGAAAGGAAAAATAGGACTACCTCTTTTATGCAATCATACTGTTAATATGGTTACAAATGGTAGGTGTTCATTGTTATTTCCATTTTCATTATAATAGACACATGTAGGCTTCATCATATCCGTTTTCACCATCTAGTTTTATGTGAAAAACAAGTAGAATAAGCCCAAGACCCAAACTGGATACTCTACCTACGCTATGGCTTCTCCAAACGCCCCCAAATTGTTTCTTCCTTGCATCAGTCTACGTCCAGCTTTTTCTTCAGTACCTTTATTTTTTCTAACTTCACATGATTTATATTTTGTGCAAATTGCAATCTAGAGACAATACGGTAACAGGAGCTGTCTCTGACAGCATATTCCATTCTGTTATCTTGTATAGGAATGTTCATTTTCCAAATAAAAATTCACTTTATCCCAACTACTATCTACATGTTAATAATTTACATTTGAAGCGAGAACAGAGAATTGGGTTTATGTTGCGTACTTCCGGATGTATGTACACCAGCAGCTGCTCACATTGAAAACTAACGATCTAACATTGGAATTCACTGAATAGCATTTTGGTTTGCAAAAATTTTAATTCTCAGTTTCCTTTGTGAGGTTTTCTCTTACAGTGTAGGTATATCAGGAAATAGGATCCAGTATGAATAATTTTTAAATAAGATTTCGCTGAAAAATAATTGCTGTGGACTTACGATGGGATTTCCAAGAATTCTCGTGTTTTAGGGATATTCACTTGAATATTTATAAGGGACCAATTAACCTGTAAAAGTTTGTACATCATGAAATTTTTATTAAAAAAGATTAATTTATTTAGTGTTGGAATAAAACGATTTAGCTTGTTTAAATATTTGAACCTATGCTCAACTTAAAATTGTGGTGCATTTCGCCAACACAGTAGCTTTATCAGACAAGTGACGGTATAATTTTTAATTTATACAGTGCATGAATACGGAATATTAAAGTTATTTACTGAGGAATTAGGAAATGTTTAACCATAAATTTGGTCGTTAAGAAGATTACCTGAATATTCGGTTTTATTCATCTCAATGCCTTCTAAAAGATTTGATTCGAATCATTTAGGTTCTACATGTAAAAATTCAAAATAATATAAAAACAGTTCTTACAGACAAATTGGATAATTTCTTGAGGGCGAGTTGTACAAAATATCTCCTAAACGAAGTTTAATTAACAGCCGTTTAAATTTCAACTAGACTTTCGTTTTTATCTGTTGTACAATGTCATACATGCAGGCCGTTAACTAATCGACTTCTGGCTTTCATTTTGAAAAGGTTGGTAGCGGAGTAGGTCAAATGATTGACATTCTAGACGCGCATAGAATGGAAAAGAAGAAAAATAACCTAGAAACAAAGTTGATAAAATATTTTTGTTGGTGGTGGATTGGTGCTTAACGCTAAAATATTAATTACCTATATCTTTGGGTGAGCCAAATATTAATAAATAAATAGTGCTATCAATAGGTAGTTTTATTTATTACATTAAATGGCCTGTAACTGCAGGGACCAAATTATTGAAAAATATGGTTTATTTACAAGAAATGTTGAAAATAATCATGTATTAAAAGTTGTCAAGTTATTCTATGGTCATTAATTCTGTGGCCTCTATATATGTTCATCAATATTAATGTTTTCTAAAACGTTTATGACAGCTTCGACTTCAGGATTGACAGGGGGCATGTGATCTTTACAGTAATTAATGGCTATGTTGTGTAAAATTGCAGTTGTTACAACAATTTTTTTTCAACTTTTGGTAACTTCAATCTTCTGCCAAAATGAGGAATCTTGTTTTTAAACCGTCAAAACATATTTCTGGGGTTTCTGGTTCTGATTTGATTTGAGATTCATTATATAGATGTTGTGCAGGAGTATTAGGGTAGGGAATTGAAAGATAACGGCTCACACCATATCCACTATCTCCTACCAGTATCAGTATCTTCTCCGAAAGCATCCATTTCCATACGTGGTCGGTAGGTACCTTAGAACAAAAAGTAGTAAGGAAGGATCCTTACGCCAAGGACAGTTAACCGGGATGGTTATCCAAAATAAAAATAAAACTATTTCTATAAAATGGAATTAATATTTTCAATAACTTAAAATTTAGTAGAATAGAAAATATTGTAAGTAACAAGGGTATTATAAAATGATATAAAAGCTAGAAGCTTTCTAAATAATAATGATATGCTGAAAATAAATTTGATATATTTGTTTATAAACTAAAAAATCAAAATGATACGCCCATGTCATGTCATATCATGTCAAGTGAAAATTTAGGTTGGGAACAAAGTGTATTTTTTGAAATTTTCAACATAAAGACCAATATTCACATCTGTAGATTATAATTATTATAATAATATGTACTCACCGATGAAAAGTAATTTTCAAAGCGTCGTTTTTAGCAGTCTTTGAACATCCACAAGCACTACAACTAACCATTGTCTTAAAAACTATATTTATATCACGAGAGTATTATATAACGTAACTGAAAAAACAACTTAACCTTAGAAAATCATATTATAAACTAAAACATCTGAGTTAGTAATAATCGGCAAAATATAACATAAAAACCAACTTTTAAACAGCGACCAAACAAATAATAAGTCATAAAATGGTTATCCAAATTGGCCGACTTTGTCTCTTTTATTTATTATGGGAGATGTAGCACACGCTCCTTCCTTACTACTTTATGTTCTAAGGTAGGTACTGTCGGTTGACAATGTCAAAAAAATTAGAAAATAACAATTTTGTGAGGTTACATTTACCGGATTAAGTCTTAACTCTTCAATTTTGTCCGTATAAAATATGTCATTTTTAAAACTAGTTAGCGTTAACCAGATATTGCACAACGTAAATAAACATTAAACTAAGTTGAAGAGATAACTGTTTATTGTACAATTCGCCCTAAATCAAGCAATATTATATTATATATAAGCTCTAGTTGGTTTATAATTTCAATCTCTACCACAATAACGCAAAAAACTAACAGCAATGTCTTTACAATATTATATTTCCAACAAATTGTTATTTGATCTGTATCTTAACTTGCCGAAATTGAACAAGATATTATATTGTGAACTTTTCTATTTATTTCTGACGTATATCTCGTAATATATTGTGATTTGGTGAAATGTCACAATAAAGTCAGATATCTCCACTGAAAGTTTCGGTCGTAAGGCGTCTCACGGACGCTATCCCTTGTCATTTCGAATAACCCAGAATATTCAAGTGAACGTATTTAATATAAAGGTGAAGATTTTGGAAATAAAAAAGATCGTCGATGTTTTGAATACGTTTAAATTTAATGGCAATTATATTCGAGACGTATTAATGGTGAATATACAGTGTGACCCATTTTGTTTGGAAGCATCCCTGTAAAATTAGTATTTCTCAACCAATTTTGATTTAATTTTTTTAGTTAGATTCAGTATTAAAAACAATATTTTGGCACAAATTTTCATAGCCTAATTACTATTTTCAAAGCAAAAAAGACAAAAGTACATTAGGCATTTTTTTTCTCAAATTCAACTATAGGTACCACTGGATTCTGAACCATCACAAATGTTAACAATCAAAATTTTATAAAATTTTTTTTATCAACGACAAAGTTATTACAACATGAATTTGGAAAAAGTGGTATTTTCATTCATTTTTTACGTAAAATTTAGACAAATTTTTGAAATGGCAACATGGTAAACAAAAACTAGGACTCGAACATATTGCACGGTGAAAATTCGAAGCCGATAACTTAACCCGTTCTGGAGTTATAGTTTCTGAAAGTGATGTAAAATCGTGCTTAATAGTTTGGATTTTTGGCAATGTAGTCTATGACAATACGGTCATTAAAATTTCTTGCCTGCAATTTTTTTCAAATACGTTTGGTCATTGCTCCAGTCTCAATAAATACTTTTTTTAATTTTGTGCACCACAAAGCAGCAAATACGGCGATCTGGATGTCTCCGATTACCTATTTCTATTACTTTTTGTTTACTTCTGTCATTGTATCCACAAAAAAGTACAATTTCAACTTAGTCCTGAATAGTTAAATAGTTGAATACGAGAGTCGTTTTTTTTCAACCTCCGATCGCCTAGTACGAAGGCCAGACATGCTCGAGGAAACTAGTGTGCGTAAGTAGTAGGCGACTGCGCATCTCCTCTTCAATACATTCTGTCATTGGCGAGACCAACATGCCATTTTCTGTTGAGCTGCAGTCAGGTAAACATGGCTGTCACTATTGATTCTCCCGCCAAGGGTGAATTTCGAAGTGTTATTCGTTTGTTGCAAGCAGACGGTAACAGTGCTGAGGAAATTCATCGCCCGAGTGTATGGAGGAAGCTTTATGAGTGATGGTGTTGTTCGTCAATGGTGTTGAAAGTTTAAAGATGGCCGAACTGATGTTCATGATGAAGGGGGTCAACGACGCAAGGCTGTGGCTACAGACGACCTTGTTCAACGAATTGACCCAGTGATTAAGGAAAATCGAAGGTTCGCCATGAGTGAGCTTTCGAAATCATCGGTGAAATTTCCAGAAGTTCCAAGATCCACCCTTTATTCTATAGTGACTGAACAATTGCGCTATAGAGAAGTTTGTGCTCGCTTGTGACCAAAAAGGTGTAGGTACTGCTTGTGGAGCTTATGCAGCCGGGAACAACAGTCAATGCAGATTATTATTGTGAAACTTCGCGACGCTTACGGAGAGCTATTCAAAACAAACGAAGAGGCATGCTGACTTCTGGAATTATTCTGCTCCTTGACAATGTCCGTCCTCACAGCGGCTCCTTCAGCAATTTCAATAGGACATTTTTGAACACCCAGCATATAGTCCCGATCTAGCGCCACGTAACTTTAATCTTTTTCCCGAACTGAAGCAGTGGAAAATGACATGGAACTCAAAAACACCGTCACAACTCACTCCCAATCATTAACGGCAACATTTTATGAGGAGGGTATTGCAAAGCTTGTTCACAGATATGATAAATGTCTCAATCGTCAAGGTGGTTATGTAGAGAAGTAGCCTGCATTGTACATTACTTCTGACAGCAAAATCTTTTCTGTATACTCACCCCTCTTTTCTTTATAGCCTATCGGAGGTTGAAAGAAAACAACCCTCGTTATTGGAACATCAAGTACTTACTATTTCATACAAATGTTACTGACTGACATAAATAAAATTTCAAAATCAAAGCCTACTTGCGACTCGTTGATTTTATTTTCTCAATAAAAGAAATTATTAAGCACAATTTTACATTACTTTCAGAAGCTATAACTCCAGAATGGGTTGAGTTATCGGCTTCAAATTATTACTGTGCAATATGTTGGAGTCCTTGTTTTTGTTTACTATGTTGCCATTTTTTAAATTTGACTACATTCTTGGTGAAATATTACTGAAAATACCACTTTTTCCAAATTCATGTTGTAATATCTTTGTCGTCAATAAAAATGTTTTCATAAAATTTTGGTATTCTACATTTGTGATGATTCTGAATCCAGTGGTATCGTCATATTTGAGAAAAAAATTGCCTAATGTACTTTTGTCTTTTTTGGCAAAGAAAATTAACATAGAGGGCATTGAGAATATTAATTAAGCTATGAAAATGTGTGCCAAAATACTGTTTTTGATACTGAATCTAACAAAAAAAAATTAAAACAAAATCGGTTGAAAAATGCGAATTTTACGGGGATGCTTCCAAACAAAATGGGTAACACTGTACAAGGAGCTAAAATTTTTTTATTTACTAGAAAATTTGGAACAGAATTGAAGATCTGGAGTGAAAAAGTGCTTGTAAGTATGTATTTATGATTGTATATTGGGGTGACATTTACTGGGCCCTGAAAAATCTATTGTGCCCTTACTTCCACGTAATTCCCGAGGAGAGTCTCAGTGACTAGTAGCTCCTTTAGTCCTATTTTCCGGAAGGAATTTTAGGATATCTGTGATTTTCAAGTATGTGGATGGCAATTTCTTCTTCCATGCCACAGAATCTACATTCTTCCTCCTTCACTATCCTGAGCTTTTTTAGGTGTCCATTCAGGCCGCAATGTCCCTTTCAGTATCTTCTTTAATTTTAAATACCCTTTTTTATTACAGAACATTACTCCCATTTTAAAAAATCCCTCATCTCTAGAATTTAAACCTATAACAATGAAATTCGAACAAAACACATACTCATATTGTATAACCTTATTCTATACTACAATGTATATTGTCTTTGTCAAATAACAACAGCTTTCATAGCCTATTAAAGATTAAACTAAGTAATAATACCTCTCCAAGTTTTGATAGTTAATCATCAAGCGTGCAGCAGAAACTTCATACTCTTCGTTGGTAAATTGATGTATCAGTAAACGCAATTTGTTGTCTCCGAAATTTAACCCTCGATACATAATTAGATTACTGTAATGCTAAAAGCCATGCAGCATTTACCTTACGTGGAGGAATAGATGAGCGAATATATTGTATCGATTTTTATATTTAGAAGATGTTATTTTATATTATTTTATGATCATAAATATATGTGTCCCTGATCCTGTCCCAGCTACAAGTTGTGGTTGTGAATATTTCTGAAAACTAAAAATTAATATATTTTCAAAAGCATGGCTGACTATTTTTAAAGCGGTGTACAATAAGAGCACACAAGAGGTAGAATAAGCGGTTCCCCACCAAAGGGAAGCAAATGGAGCAGTTTACTGGCCCCCTACAAGTCAGGCAACAGCAGTCCAACGCTGGTAGCATACCAGATAAAAAATATAAATGTTTGAGGTTAGGTTAACGTTAAAAATGTTAACGTTAAAAATTTTCTCGGACTGCCAAGCGGCTTTGAAAGCACTTAGCTCTCACCGTGTAACGTCAAAATTGGTTTTAGACTGCCAAAAAAGACTCTCCTCAATAGGAGAACTCAATAAAGTATTGCTGGTCTAGATCTCTGACATAGAAGGAAACGAGAAGGCAAACTCTCTTGCAAGGGAGGGAGCTGCACGTGTTTCTATCGGACCAGAACCTGCAATTGGCATCTCAATAAGTTTTGCCAAACAAACAATAAATACCTGGACAGCAAGAAGAGGATTGGTTCATTGAAAGGCCTTTATACATTCTTCGAAGAATGTCTCCATACAAATGTTACACTACAGCAGGCATGACCTACGTTGTCTGACAGGCCTTTTAACAGACCACTGCCATCTTAGGATGTCGGAAGATCCGACTTTCCGTCTTTGTCTGGAAGACGATGAAACAGCAGAGCTTATAATTTGTTCCTGCCTGCCTGTGTGTTCGGTGAGTCTTGGCCTACACCTGCCGATATAAAGGAGATGTCTCCTAGTGATCTGTCCACCTTCCTGGGAAGGTCAGGATGGACGATGACCTAGGAGGACAACTCCGGGAAGGATGTACAATGGGTCACATGTGGCCTAGGGGCTGTGAGCCTACACTCACCCTCCCTACTCTACAGATACAGATTGTGCCTGCCACGCCGCGGCTCGAATCAGGTACCTGGGGGTCCATTCTGTAACATGTGAGAGTGCTCGTGCACGACAACTCATCGATATGAGTACTCTCTCACTCATAACTCACATGGACCATCAAAACCCTATTCACGATCATTCGACTCGTCTACTACATTTTGTCCAGCGTTGCCAAGTGGCGCGACTATCTTAGAACTATTTTTAGTTCTAATGTACTGTTAGTAGGTTTGAATTTAAAAATATAAACACTGATATAAGCACAACCACCGTCTGATTCAGTACATAGAGTAATACTCTATGATTCAGCATAAGTTTTTCCATGAGATATTTAGATGTGTTGTGAGAAAGAGTGAAGAGTACGATTTTAGTTCCCTTTTTATAATTTATTGAAAATAAAATGTTGTGTGAGGCACAAAAAACAATATTAATAAACTTTAAACTTCAAATAGGCGAAAATGTTTAAAGATAATTAAAATCAGAAAAAACCAAGAAAGGATCTTGACGTTGGAAACACATTGTCTACTAGCATTTGCATTACCAAATCGTCATCATCCATTTTAAGAAACAATAAATAAACTCCACAAACTAAACGATTAAACAAAGTACAAAACCTAACCAATTAAACTACAAAAAATAAACAAATAAACTCCAAAAACTAAACAATTAAACTGCAAAAACTAAAAATGAATTTAATATTTAGTCATTATTTCATGGACTGAAAAGTAAATAGGCACATGTCGTGTGATTACATTATAATCTTCCTTTATCTATCTAATTGTATGACCAAAGACAATGTGCGCAAGTCGATTCTCTCAGAATCTAACAACTCTCTTGGTTTTACCCAGTAGAGTACTCGTATAGGAGTGTATGAGCATTCTAATATCTTTCCTGAATAGGAATTTTATAATTTTAGGAGAGTAGCATGCGCAGTCAAGCTTACTTGTGAGAGAGAGGTCCTACACGACAACTCAGACAAGTTAGTGAATGGACCCCCTGATGTTTTGGCAGGGTCTCTCTCTCGCTCTCGGACCTGAAATATCATTCACCAAATGAACTAATCGGCTTTGTTAAGAAGCTGAATTTTTCTTCGGTGAAATCTGAATAGCCACAATAGACTCTTACCAGCCGCAGTGGAGGGCCTTATAGACCCACTCACCACAAACCTAATCTAGGTTAATGTTATTCGACTTCTTTTTAAATCCACTTTAGGAAGCAATTTGTCACAAGAATAAGAATAGGAATATTATTATCTAAATATCGCGGCATCTAAAATGTTTGGTTGCAAAATTGACTACGAAAGACGTTTTAAATTTGCTCTCTGGTAGTTGAATCCTAAACAGTAAGCTCTCCTTCGGTAAAAAACGTTCAGCATAACTTAAGTTGTCACCATAACGTTTACCCCAATATTTACTACCAGTAGTCAGTTGGGTAAATGTTGTAACGACGTAGTGTTTCAACTTCAGACATGCTCAACATTGGGACGACGTTGTCTGATGGTTTTGCACTATAAATCAACCAATATAAAGTGTTTAGAACGTATAGTCGAGTGAGAAGAATGAAAAAAGCACTTTGCAGAACCATTTTCGATTTGCTTTAGCAATTACCCCTTTTAAACTGAAATAATCCTCTTGTTTTACTTAGTGAAGGACTATAATTTATTTTAGTGTTAAATATTTTCGTAAGAATTTAAACCCAAGCTACTAAAATATTAACAATCATAAATGAAACACTCTGTACATTCCACGGGTCGCGTCAGTAGATGGGCAAATACGAGCAAACTTTTCCAGTAACTTTAGGTTTGTGGCACCATAAATCAGACAAATAGAACATTACCGTTAAGCTACCACCGGCGAAATTGCGGCTGGGGGATTAAACTTCTAAATCAACTACCGGTGTATATCGGATATCAGGTAGCATTTCGAAATTATCTTATAACGTGCAAGCTGTAGAAATATGCTTTTTGATTTATATCGAATAGCTGTTACCCGATTAAATTTAAACGGCATCTTTTTTCATGTTGCGGACGATAAAATATATCTCAATTGTATAAATTACAGGTAAACATATTTTGAATTATTATAGATGCATATCAATTTAAAAATAACCATGTCCTTTCGAACATTGTCCATATGCCTCCCGATGTCAGCCTTAGGATCGCCATCATTGCCTTATTCTTTACAAAAAGTAGGTCAGCTTGAATCTAATTCTCCAGGCTACGTCCATAACTCTTCTGCATTGCCAGAAAAGCCTAACTGCCTTGGTAATAACTTTTTTAGGTATGTCATTCAATTCCCCGTTTGATAGAGAAATTTTGAAATGTTTTGAACGAAAGGTTTGCAAATGGTACTTCCTAATACTTATTTCAACAATTTCTCAAAATTCCATCCATAGGTATCATAGCGGTACTCCCAGCACTCTTTTTTTTGGTGTGTTTTGGAAGCCGCTCTGATGCCGGGAGCACTGCAGCCTATTGGCTTATTGTACTCTACTCATACATTTAGTCCACCCATTAAGTTAACCCCGTACCTTCGAGTAGACGATATAGGTCCATTGGATGTGTGCCATATACTTTAGGTGGCACATTGGCTTATCCGAATAACGTTTGTCTTCTCGAGTCCAGTGCCTCACAGTCAGATAAGATATTAGTCACGGTCTCGGTCTCCATGCCACAAAGTCTGCAGCTGAGGTCTCCGTTATATAACTCTATTTCATGCAGGTGATCTTTTACCGGAGTATGACCCGTTAGATAACCTGTAATAATTCTTAGTTTATTCCTACTTATATTCAGTAGTTCTTGGACCCGTTTAACACATGTGTCACCTATGAAGGTTTTACTGTGTCCTGCTTTGGAGTGTTCCTCAACTGAAGTCTATGCTGGCTTTGTACCCATTTTTGTATTTGCCCTCGGAATACCTTCTTTGTGGCCCCAAGAGCTGGTTCTGGTCCAACATATGCTGTTGCTGAACCTCTTCTCGCCAGTTCATCAGCTTGTTCATTTCCAGAAATACCGTTATGTCCCGGCACCCACACTTTAATGTGGTTTGCTAGTTCATTTAGTTCTTTCTGGCATTCTTCTACCAGTCTGAATGTTACCTTGCGGCTTTAAAGCTGCAAGGGCTGCCTGGCTGTCAGTTAGTATGTTTATCCTATGAGTGTCAGTCCTATGTTTGTTAATTCTGACACATTCTAGGATAGCATAAGTCACTGCCTAAAATACAGAGGTATGTTCTTCTAGTGAGATGGAGCATCTTGTGTTTCTCTATATTTCACTATACACCCCTGCTCCTGTCCCTTCCCCAGTCTGTGACTCGTCTGTATACCAGGTCTCTCCTCGGGGAAACTTCAGTCTGCTTGGGTCTTGCCAGTCCTTTCTGTGAGGTATTTCTACCTCATATTTGGGACTGGGGAGAAGTTTAGTGGCCATATGGTCTGTTTTCATATCTAAAATGGCTCCACTCTTGATGTCCCAGCACTCTTACTTTCAGAAATTATTATAACTGAATCTAGAATCTGCTGCTTTGTCAGGGTGATCGTAGTCGTCGCTGTTTACATAGATGTCGCTTGGACATCGCCCTTTTATAGTTTGCTCCGGCGTTTTTCTTACCGTCTTGTTATTTGGTGCTTGTGGACATCCTTTGTAGTTCTCTAAGTGTTCTTCTGGAGAGTTCGCGCAGATAGCTGGTTTTAGTCATGCTATTGGACACTAATCGAAACTGTGTGGTCTCCTGCACTTGGTGCAGTCGAGAAATGGCTAGTTTAGGAACACCAACCCAAATGGAGGCTGACACAAGGTCACCTCCATACTAGGAGTTTACTGAATAAGTTAGACAAGGAACTGAACTCTACGATGAAACACCTACTCACATACTCTGATTCCGTGAGAACTCACAAGGACTCAGAGGGACGCACTTTGGAGTGGAAATAATACAACCATCACAACTACTGAAGATCCATCCAGATAAACTGGTGGCCTATATGTATAGAAGACACGAAGCTTCTGGAATGGAAGTGGGTAGATAACAGAGTAATGGTACAAAGATTCAGTTCAAGTGCCTGGGCTGTTGAGCCCAACCCAAACGTATGAATGAACATGAAGGTATGTTGTTTGTTTTTGGTGGAGTCCTTGGCAGTGCTACAGTCTATTTTCTTCAAGCTGTGATCCTTAATATTGGTATTTAGGTAGGCGGTAGTCAAATGAATATCATCCTCAAAGTGGGGAGAAATCATGAACACGACTCAGGCTTTCCGTGTCAATAAAAACTTCGAAATTCTGATTACATGCCTATACATAACAATATCGACTATAATACTACCACATAAACCATATCATGTGATTCTATTTGTATCAAAAACAAAATAAAATACCGTTACCTTGATATCGTATATTGGATATGATGCATTTTCTGTTCAATTTTCCATACGTCATGCTTGATTGATTAAAAATTATAAACATTGACTGCACACACATTGAAAAAAATATCAATTTTGGATACTGGCGCTCAATGGGATTTCAATAGCGCGTGAACAACGTTTATTTCGGGGATTTGATATTTTATTTTTGTAATATAAAGTGACATAATATTGCCAGCATCTGTATAGATTGTCAAATATTCGACGGAACAGAGTAGCGTTAAAGTGTGTTTGTGGCTTTTTCATGGAATTCTGAGTGGCAGGTGTTTATAATTTGTTTCCGTCATGCTGATAATTGTAATTGGCATGTAGACAAATTTACTAACTTTTCTGGACCTGCAGGAGATTGATTTAATACCTACGACTTTATTTGTCGTTCGTTCGATAGAACAAAATACAGTTTATTATTTAAAAAGCTTCACTGCCCGACCAAATAGCGTCGGTTCAATCAAAACACGGTAACTACAACTACACTATAAAATTTGATAAATGTAGAGCAATGTTTGAGCTCTTTTTTATAACTATGCTCATCGTCCACTTGCTTATAGCAAAATTAGAATGAAGTAACGGAAGAACATGATAAAAACATAAGCTTCGCAAAAAAGAGAAAAACATGTTCATGCTTCTTATGAAAATAGCGATCAAGTGAAATCACTCTACTAGTATTCATCCTGTAAAGAACCTTCCGCAACCCTCATATCATCGTCATCATTCGAGTTTTTCTCTCCTAGCACCTCTAAACGGCTGGGTCTTCGCTTTTCTTGGATTTTCTACCTGGTGACTAGGCCATCAACTGAGCCAACTGAGTTCCTTGATCTAGAATCTGCTAGTTTTACGAGGTAATCATCGTCGCTTCCCTGAATGTCACTTGGACGGCTATCTCTTTGTAGTTTGCTTCGTGGGTTTCCTTGTCATCCTGTTGTTTGGAGCTTGTGGGTATCCTTTGTAGTTCACTAGGTGATCTCCTGGACAGTTCGTGCAGGTGGTTAGTTAGTCTTTAAGTCCTGAACATTCGTTGAAATGGTGTAGTCACCCGCAGCCATACTGTTCGCTCTGGAGCCCCTGGTAGTTATATCACCGTATCGGTGCATATCCTCTACGTTGTGATTTTGCTGACCCGGACTCCTTTCGATTCCATCTAATGATTTATTGATGTCTTCGCTGTTGGAAGTCTTTCTTTTTTCTCTTCTATTGGCATATTATTCCTAGTCTTATTATTTATCTAGATACCTTTTAGTCCTCGAGATATTCGCAGCATATATTCGTGCCTGTCCGACAAAGTTATAGTAGTCAGGAGGATAACGAGTGATGGCCTGCTTAACGCATTCTTGTTTTCTTCGAAAGCTCCGTCCTAAGCTACTTTGTTTCTTTCTCTGGTCTTCCTGGATCTTTTTGATAGACTTCACGTGAAATGCATATCCTTCTCTCAATCCTGCTTCTGCTTCTTCTCTCTTTTTGAATGTTTTACTTCGTTCTCGCCATGCTTTCCATTGTTTTCTTCTTTCCTGCTTGCTCTAGTTTTTTCATTTTAGTAGACTTTCTGCTACGGTTTTTTTTTCCGCTTCCAGTCGTAGCCTCAACATTGCTTCTGCCTCCCTCATTTCTTTGATCTCCTTTTCTCGGTCTCCATATTTATCCATCAATAAGATTTTATGGGAATGGTGTGTTTGCTATCATCATGAAAATAAATGATCTTAAACCGAATATTACTTCATGAATAAATAAATATTCCGAAGCAATCCATTGAATCAGTCACAATAATATAAACACTACTCGATTTGAATATAAACATGTTCCAGTAGTGACCAATAATTAAACGTTCATCACTCATACGTTAACAGCATGCCATGATTTGCATACATGTTAATATATTTTCCATTTCATTCAATAAACATACAATACAGTTAATGTACACTCGTAATATTCAACGAACGCAACTTTATTAGCCATAAATTAAATCTTATAAGGTACACCAAAGGTTATAATTTATAACAAATAAAAATGTTTGTTAAAAGTATACGTGGCTGATACGATTGGTGAAACTTGATGCTGACAATTATTTCCATTGACTCAAAAGTCCTTTAAATAAGGCCTCTTTCATGACTGACTTATCCAAATATTTATCTTCTCAATATATATAAATTACGTGTCACGTGTTTGTCCGCGATGGACTCCTAAACTAGTAAACTGATTTTAATCAAATTTGTAAACCATGTGCAGTTTGATCCAACTTGAAAGATAGGATAGCTCACATCTCAATTTATGATCACAATATTATTCTATTGCAATTTATTTGTCTTTATATGCTTCAAACGATTCTAATAGATGGCGACATCTGTTGACTGGATTGAGTAATTATTCAAGAGATGGCGCTCTATGTCAAACTTCAGAACGCTTAATATAAGCTACAATTTGATAGCATAACCACCACATGCTGCTGAGGCTACAGTATGTTAAATTTATTTTGTAGTGAACGAAATACAGTGAATTTTACTTTTTAAATTTTTGGTGTTTTGCTATTAATAAGTCTCAAGGCCAAACACTGTCCATTTGTGGTTTAGTTTTGGAAAATCCATGTTTTTATCATGGGCAGCTATATGTTGCATGTTCACGTATTGGAACACTTGAACCTATTTGTGTTAGCGAAAGACAGGTTAACCAAAAATATTGTGCACCGATTAGTGCTAAATTAAATTGAAATTGAAATTATTTATAATTCAAAATAATAAATATTATTGTTAGAAGATTTTAAGGCTTTAAGCTATCCGCCCTACCTACCTCATTTATAAGCTTAACTGCCGCATGTTATTTACTAAAAACTTTGTAATCTACTCATTTGTTACAAACTGGAATAAAAATAATAATAAATTTCAAATTTAATTCTTTTGAATTGATTTTTGTACGAAAATTTTGATCAATTGTGTTCAAAGTCCTTCCCCTTCAAATCCCAAACCAGTAAATATTCATACCAGCTTTAACGTTTCCGTCTTTGTTCGTCAATAATAATTTCATTGTAATAAGGGGTAGCGGTACTAGAAAATCAGACATGAAGATCGCCATGTTTTTTTCCAAATGGCATCTATGTAAAAAAGCATGGTGGTGCCCATGTCTGATGCTCTCCTCCGTTCCCCTTAAATAGTTTACAACGATGTAATATGACAAAAACGTTAGCAACAGCAACGCGTGGCCGTGTCAGTTACTTATATTATAAATTGTTCTCAGCACCTTTTCCTCTTACAAAACTAAGATGTTGTAAGTCTTACATAACTTTCGCATTATTGCATTTCTTCACTTCATAGACTCCCATATCTTCGTTTCAATCATCCAATCCGAAGTTAAAAAAATGGCTTTAAGTTTAGTCCAATGTTTAGATTAGAAGAACCATTCGTTAAGACATAAAAAGAAGCTTTATTTCACATTTGCATTGAATTTTACACAAGATTAAATAGAAATGATTATGCTGCTAATGACGATATTATACCTGAGAAAGAAGATGATAAAATTTTAGTGCATTCAAATTACATCCTGTGAAAGCTAGTGTATATATTCCATTTCCAACAAAATCTACTCTCTTCTCTCAATAAACTAGAAGAGTTTAAAATGTTTATCCTATCCTCCTTCATCTATCGGTTGTAGTACTTGCTTAATGGAAAACCTAGGTAAATTTTGAACTTTAATACAAACTAGTGGTTAATGTTAGTAGTCCATAGATTTCAACAATGGTTTTAATGGACTAACAGTTGATTTTAGCTTTTGTTTCACTTCAAATAACACTGGATGAATAAATTGAATTTAAAACTGCGTTTGTAAATAGTAGTTTATACTTACATTCATACACCGCAGAGTATTGGACGAATATACAATGCGGAAATTAGAAAGATAAAGAAAAGAATAGTATATTATGCAACGATTATGTATTGATGGTTATTAATACACAAGCATTAATAGGGATACGAAACGAGCCAGAGGCAAGTTTCGTATACGGTTAATGCGAGAGTATTAATAACCATTACATGACAGTTGCATACATTCTTTTTTTTATGGAGAAATTTGATTTAAAAAATATATATAAAAAGAATGTACTACCCGGCACTCGAACCCGGAATGTACAGATCGAAAAAAAACTTATGCGGCGCCTTTACCCACTCTGCCACGGGACCACATGATTGAAGTATATCATAAAGCGTATAGGTATGTTACTGTTATAAAATATGTTTTTGCCTTGGTCATCAAGTATTTTCGGTCTGGTGCTCGACATTTTTTTTAAAAACTAACGGAAAAGATTTAAACTGTCATAAAACACAAGAATCTCTTAGAAACTGTCAAACATTCTACAGAAAATATTGGGTCTGTCTACTTGGGTATTTGAAAATCTAAATTTCTATTGGTCAATTTTTCAGTTTTATAATGAAAGCCAGTGTTATAATGAGTATCATTATATTGCACCATTGAATCCAGGGATAGTAGCTTAACAAAAACTTGTGCAACCTAATTTTGTATATAGGTACCCAAGAGATCATCTTTAACATATTTGCAGCTTGAAATTGAAATTATCTATCAAGATAAAAATATTTGTATAAAAATGCAATTAGTTCAGTGACTCGCACATGTGGTCTGTCACCCCGTGTGATCACCTGGATCTACACTGCAATAATAAGACCCATGTTAACGTATGGAGCAATTGCATGGGGACCAAAGGTTCTAGCAACGGCCATCCAAAAATTATATCAAATAAAGCGAATGGCTTGTTTAAACATCACAGGAGCTATGAGAACAACACCAACCGCAGCAATGGAACTAATTACTAGTCTGGACCTGTACGTCAAGGAGGTTACGTTAATGGCCATGGTACGATTGCGCACGGCTGGTGTAAGCCCCGAAGTAGAAGTGGGCCAATTGGGGTTAAGCCTATGGCAGGAAGCGCTTATTGCACTACCTCTGCTGCAGGCAGCCAATGATGCAATTGAATCCAGGTTTTTGTTCAACAAACCCTACAAAATACAAATGAAACAGAGCACAGAGTCAGATGCTGCAAATGCAATACGCATATATACAGATGGTTCAAAAATGTGAGAAGGCTCAGGATGTGGAGTTTACTCGAGAGCACTAAGCCTAAAGATTAAGTGGGGAATGGGAAACAATACCAGCGTGGTTCAAACAGAACTGGCTGGTATCTCAATTGCCACTGAAGAACTAACCAGAAGAAGAATTTCTGGTGAAAACATAACAATCTGCACTGATAGTAGACAAGCCCTATTAGCCTTGAACAGGCAACGTGTTATATCGAGGCTAGTATTAGAGTGCCACCAAGATTAAGCTGACGCCTCGGCAGATAATAATGTTATCCTGAGGTGGGTTAAAGGGCACGACAGGAGTAATGGGAATCACATTGCCGATTCTTTAGCCAGGGAAGCCGCTGGACTAAAAATTCTAGGACCCAGTGACACCTACTGTCTAACGACTTCGAGTGTGTGTGTTCGGTGAGTCTTGGCCTACACCTGCCGATATTAAGGTGATGTCTCCTAGTGACCTGTCCGCCTTCCTGAGAAGGACAGGATGGACGATGGCCTAGGAGGACAAATCCTCGGGAGGATGTACAATGCGTCACATGTAGTCTAAGTGCTGTGAGCCTACACTCACCCTCCCTACACTACAGATACATATACAGAGAGAATGAGTATCATTATGAAACTGAAAATTGGCATTAAATTAACAACTTATAGTATAGGAGTAGAAAAAATTAATTATCAAGCTTCCTTTATATTTCATATGATAGTTGACTGCACACGTTACAATTTGATAACTGCTATAAAAAATCCGAACATGTTTTTGAAAATCGATAAATAAAGCGTCCCACGATACATATTCGAACAGTTTCTCATGAAATATATGCATCAATTGATAAATTGGAAAAATTGGAATAATAGACAATGAAATTTACAAAAAATTCTGCGCTACTTTGAAAAAAAACATACATGTGCATTTATTATCGTTAAAAATGGATTCGTCTGTAATTAACTGATAGTTAGCCATTGAAAACATACGTTCCTGCAAACCCTAACCTCACCTTCGTTTTCAAGTAAACTAATTATTTTACTTGATAAACTGCGTAAAGTTTTATTTTTTTTTTTCTACCAAATTACATCCTTTTTTTTCTTTCTGGCCGAGTGAAATAGTGGAAATTAAATCACACTAATTAATTGGGATCGTATTTTATTTAACTCCTTTATAACTGGCTGTATTTCACCAGTTTTAATTAAATTGAAGCTGAGATATTTCTGGGAGATAATTGTTTCTGGGATTTTAGTATATCTTCAAAGCTCCCGAGCTTTCGCACTACGCTTTTATGTCGAACAAGAAATATTTTAATACAAAAAAGTGTATTATGAAATATGTTTTTTTTAAATGAATTGTTTTTAAAATCATGTTATTAAAAAGGGATTTAAACGACAGAAAGATACAAAAAGCAGAATCGTCTTTAAGAATTCATTTTTCAAAAGTTCGTACAAATATGCTATGAATACAATTATCTACAGAGTGTACCACCAAATGAGGCACTGGTTGTTAGTAGAAATAGAGTGAGATCCCAGAACGATTAGACATAATATTAACTTATTTTCAAAAAGATGAAATGTTAGGTTCTCAGTAGCATCTCGTGTGCACCTGTGCAGGTATCAGGTGAGAAAGGTAACTAAAAATAAGAGTTACTTTACAGTTTGTATGTCTGTTAAACGTGGGAATGTATTACCTTTCAGTTGGTATTAGGGTTGCCTATATCTAACTCTGATAGTTCTCGAGAAATTTTGAGTTTGTTTTTTTAATATTCAATTATTTGCTGACATCTAGTTAGATACATATGACATGATTCTCCGATGGAAACTTTTCAAAAATTTAAAATTTGTTATTTTGACAGT
>CAJUYI010001872.1:0-13858 GCA_910591695.1 Galerucella pusilla
AGTGAACGAGAGCGTCACGCTTTTCATGTTCCCACATTAATTTGTGTCGATCTGTCTTTGATAAAGTTATCAAAAACGCAATCTTTACGAGTTGCTATACCTGCATTGACAAAAGTAAAAATAGTATACAATATGAACATTACAGTGGGTTATTAATGGTTATTTACGTAACTATTTATGGAAAGAGCGATATTGTTCAACAAGCGTAATATTTGCCAAAACGAGCGCCAGCGATTTCTGCAAATTACGCGAGTTGAACAATGTCAATCTTTTCATAACGTGTTTACGTATAACGTTTTATCTAACTCCGCACTTTCATAATATTTAATAAAATCTTCAATTACAATGATAATATTAAAGTGGATTTAAATGGTATTGGAAGTATTGTTACTATGAAGTATTCACCCAGAAAATTGACTTACTTTAAATAACTGTTTCCTGAATTATGGTGTTTTCAATGTTCATAAATCTTAAAATACTATTGAAATAAAATAATGGGGTAATTGTCAGTTATGACAGTACCCAATTAATAAATTATTCTTCAAAACTCATATAGTATCTCTATGTTGAAACTTAAACAGTTACGTAAACTTTTTACATAACTACTTTTCGTAACTGATATAATATTAAGGTTATGAAAAATGTGACGTTACCTAACGTCAAGGAGGGACTTAAAGTGTCACATTTGATAGCGGAATTAGATAATAGTATTTTATGCAACGATCATGTAATGATAGCCATTAAGACACGAGCATGTTGTATATAATATACGAGTGTATTAATGGCCATTACATGAAAGTTGCATACACTATTTTTTTTACTCCGATTAATAAGAATTATTTAATTAATAGTTATCATTTATTATAAAAAACAAGAACAAGAAATATAGTTACTTTTGAAAATCAAAATTATTTGACAGCTGTCAAATTAAGAGTCACTTAATAGGTCTGTTCGCCTGCAATAAAAGTGTAGCACTGAGCTATATAATTCTGAAAAGTTCAGATCTATCTGTGGCAAAATGCGTGTAAAATTGCTAAATTTGGGACTATCTATGTATATTGCATTTGTATACTGCAAGAAGCATTGAAACATAATTAAAATAAATAAAATAGTATAGCTCAGTGCTACACTTTTATTGCAGGGAACGGACCTAATATAATTAATTTTTCAGAAATGTCAACCAGGTATCCATAGCTATATTAAATATTGTGGGAATATCGCATTCCTATTGGCTTGAAAATCTGTATCATAATAAAAAAATTTGTATCAAAATGAATATCATTATGATACAGATTTTAGTCTTCTAATAAGTATATTATAAAACAGGAGAAGAAAAAATTAATTTTGACACTGTTATTCGTTATTACTGAACAATTTGTGATAAATTTATACAACTTTTGAGATTCCTTTTAATCTGAAAACTTTTATTCATGACTAGATATATTGTTTTTTCTGGTATTCTCTTTCTGATTTATACCATGTAAATGTCGCACTGGCAATTGGCCAATTTGCACATAGCTTTGTCTGTCAATCTTATTAGCTTCTCGCACACTCGCACAGTTTTGTCAGTATTTCTGCCTTAGTTCATGAAGTTCCATTAAGTGCTCCGCTTGTCTTTATTTCAGGCAATTTTACCATCACTCCTTAGATATTTATGTAGCACTTATTGTTGTCGTTTTTAAAGCGCCATAGAAAGGCTCTGGTCCAACAAATGTCATTAACGAGCCCAGTCTGGACATTCCACCTGTTTTTTTGTTGCCTTTAGTATGACTCTAGGAAATCAGCACACACAGACTTAACGATACCTTTTGACTAAAATGACCCTGTTCCACAAAATCGCATGATACGATATTGAAATTAATGAAAGTTTGGTAGAAGCCACATCTCTCCTGTTCCAAATTGTACTGTGAATACGATATAAATGTACATCTTCAGTTAGTGTTGTTAAATCATGCAATATCTTAGCCACCACTTTATCAATTTTTATAATGCAAATATTGTAATTTGTTGAATTATACGTTGAGCTTAAATTTTGTGCACTTATAAATAATTATTCAAAGTGTATCTGATTGACTTTTTCCCAAACTTTCCCTGTTTTTTTGTTGTTGGAGGCAGTCACAAGACTGGAGATAATAGAATGAGGACACAGAAAAACGATATTACCGTTTAAAACACTCAATTATAATGGAATGATTACTATTTCCGATGAATGAATTCGAAAATTACAGTGTGAAATGAACCTTGCCTTCCATTATTTCCTGACGTATTTCCTCGTCTCGTCAAAGTTAATAATTACAATAATTAGTAAGTTTCCTTTGATTGTAGACTGTAATGATTATAACTCACTCATTTGTGTATCGTGCTACTGCCTGCCTTCCAAGTAACGGGAAGATTTATTCCGAATGGCTATAGAAGGGTTGTTGAGGAAAAGGGAGAATACGAATTGCTAACTCTGATACTCTGATGATACGCTATTGGGTTTTATGTCAAAAGTCCTCAAATTAGGTTAATTATTTATTAGTATCACAAAAATTATCCCAAACTTCCAATGTAAGTGATGACTGTTATTCGACTTGGCATTTCGTTGCCCTAATTATCATTTTTGTTGCCAGCAGCATTTACCACCGTGTTTTTCCGGAAAAATTACATACCCTCATGATATTACATACGAAAAAACCACCTCCTCGCTTTTCAGAAGCCAGACATCCTGGCTTTTTAAAAAGATTCAAAAGAGAAATCAGGAATAATAATGAGCGGAACCCAACACCATTAATGAACTTGCAAAGCCTGCTATTCAATGGTATATAGATGGTTCCAAAGCAATAGAAAGGACTGGTATATAAGTTATTATTACAAAGTTTATTATTACAAAATGATACACGTGAAAATATATTGGTTTAAGTTCTTCAATTCTCCAGACTGCTATATTGTAGGGTCTTATTATTTATAATGTCTTCAATTTCTTTGATTTATTCCACGACCTCGGTAATTATTGCGACAAAATGGTCACAAATTACACAGTTTACAAAGCTGAAGTATTCTAATTTAGGTGGAATTGGTAATCAGGAAAATATTGACAACAGATTAGATAAATTAAACATGCTCTTTGTGAATTATTCATAAGAAACACTTTTCCATTTTGTTTGTCCAAGAAATGATCCTAGTTTTTTTGCTGCGGCAAACCAGAACCAAAAGTTATTGGTATATAATGGAAAGTTGATGGACCTAATAACCGGAATTGACAATTTCAAATTATCGGAATAAAAATAGTCTATTCAGTGCTGAAACTTAATCTTATTAAATATCTTATTGATGATCTGATCAGCACTGTGTATTGATTTTATGAATATAGATGTGAAGTTCATATCTAATATATTTCAATAATTATAATCAATCAATAGTTTTAGAATATCTTCCAAAATTAGACAAACAAAGAATTCGATAATATGGGAAAAGAAAAAACAGATTGGACACTTGAAGAACGATGGCTCGCCCTTAAAGAGATGCTATTAACAGCAGCAGAGAAGACATTCTGAAAAATTAAATATAATAAAAATATAGAAAGGACTAGCTGGTGGAATAATGAAATCAAAATAGTGGTAAACGAAAAAAAGACGGCGAGGAAAAAATATATCACATCACAATCTCATGTGGACAAAGGAAGAAAACTTTTGTGAAAAGAGCCGTCAAAAAATCAAATCGTGACTCATGGAAGAAATTCGGAGGAGAAATAACAGATCTACATAAGATGGATAACAGGAAATTTTGGACAAGAATAAAAAGATTGAGAGAAAATAGATATGAAGATATTAGAGCAATAAAAAATCTCCACGGCCAAGTACAAACGGGAAGGAAAGAAATATTAAAATTATGGGAAGAATACTATTTAGAGCATTTCCAAACATTAACATCGGCAGAGAATATAACAACAGTAGAAGAGGAAATAGACCAGCTACAAGTAATCCAGAAAGAAGAGAAAGATCAAGTAATACAAAAAATCAAAATAGGCAGGGCTAACGGAGAAGATAAGACAGCACCAGAGAAGATTGAATCTTTGGGGGAACGAGGAAAGAAATGGATATGGAACGTATGCAAAGAAGCATGGGTGCAACAAAAAATTCCAAGGGAATGGGAAAATAACTTAATAACATCCATCTTCAAGAATGGACATCAGGCACAATGTGGGAGTTACAGAGCAATCTATTTGGCCCAAACTAGCTATAGAGTATACAGAAAAATAAAAGAAAAAAGATTAAGAGACTATGTACAACCAAAATTGGGAGAAGAACAGGGAGCTTTTAGACCTGGAAGACAAACAAATGATAATTTTATATACTGAGGAATATAATCGGAAGAGAAATATAAGAGGGAGAAGAAATGTTCCTAACATTTATAGATCTAAAAGCAGCCTTTGATACAGTAGATAGAAGGGAAGTAATAAATATAATTAAAAGTGTATATACGAGACAGTTAGAGCCAAGGTACAAATTGTTGGTCAAAGGTCAGAAAAATTCAAAATATATAAGGGAATGAAACAAGGAGACAGTTTAAGCCCATTACTTTATATGAAAATCATGGATAAGATTGTGAAACGAACTGAAGAAAAATATGAGCAGCTGAATACTATACTGGGACACAGAAATTTAGAACTGATGAAAATAAGTAGTCTACTCTATGCAGTTGATGTGGTCTTGGTAGCGAATACAGAGATCAAAATGCAGAAACTAGTGAATATTTGGACTAAAGAAATAGAGAACATGAAGATGGAGGTGGACATAAATAAAACAAAAGTGATGATGAAAATGAAAAACAACTAGGTGATCGGAATAATGCAGAGATTAAATGCAAAAACCAGACGCTGGAAAAAGTAACAACAACAATATTTGGGAAGTAAAGTAACAGAAGATGGAAAAATAGAGGCAGAAATAACAAACAGAGCAAATAAATCAACAAAAATATATTACTTTCTGAAAAAAACAATTCTTGGACATGAAGATATAGACTTGGAAGTGGAAATGGAAATTCATAATATGATTCCTCCACTGCCCTTTCCAATTTTTTCTTGGTTTCTTGGTTTTTTTTCTGTCACAGATTTCAAGGTGGGGCTGTTTTTTATTCATAGCTCGAGTGTACCATTCTGTAGGTCTTATTGTAGTTGAATGTTTTCTTTATCAATCAATTTTAGTTTGATAAGATAATTGAGCTATCCTTAGCCCTATCTAAGTCACTCTTATCACAGGGACAATAAAGAGGCAAACTCACCAACCCGATTTATCACCAGCCCGTTTCATTCATACGTTTGGGTTGAGCTCAACAGCTCAGGCATAATGTACTAACATTGGTCCAGGATTTTTTAAAAAGATTGAGATAGTAAAAAAGCCACACCCCTTTCAATATATGGAGGTTTGGCAGAGTCTAGTAAAGTTGAATGGGTTGGACAAGAAACTCTACCATATCACGGGGTTACAAGCAGTAGATCTAAAGAGGTCGTAGAGGAAAGGATCTTAGGAGCACATAAGCTTCATTTAAATCTCAATCAGTAAACATTCGCCAGTCTTTTGTGGTTAATTTTAATAGGGATGTTTAATACTCTTGTGTACGTAATAAAATGTCACGAGAAAGTTTACAAACAAATACGTAGTAGAGAATACAATTATACGTGGAAAAGCACAAAGGATTCAGAATCTCCCGCATATGGTTTGAGATTTTAATTGAAAGTTTAATGAAATTTGAAATGATCGATTCGATTGTGTTTTTATTCAAAGTAATACTAGGGACATATCATAGATGGATTTTATTCAATTAAAATTATTTGCAATTCATTATGTCGGAAATAGCGATTAACGACGGGATACCGATAATGTGATTACAGAAATGGGAAGTTAAGTTATGTTTTTGGTTGCCTGGATTTCATGAATGTCGATTTTCAAGCCCTTGTTCGTTTAATTCATTCTCCTTCAAAATAAAATACCCTATGTGTAGTGTTTGTATAAATTTTTTCCTGGAAATGAAATTTAAAATGACGTAGGCAAACAGAAATGGAACGAAGTTAGATCTGTAGCGTACATAGCAGGTAGCTTTAATCCTTGAAGTGACATGTCTTCACGAAGTTAATATTTACCAGACTAATCCGTTAAACAAGAAGTTATATTAATTGGGAGGCAAAAACTGGTAAACTAGAAACACAACTGGATTGTACTGCAAGTATAAGTGAAGCCTGTAGATTACTCAAAACTTTCCGTCATTGTGGACTAAGCTTACCTCCATACTTTCAATCTTTTGTATGTTACAATTCTCTGTTAAATGAAAATGAATGAAATTTATCGAATTCATAAGATATATGCAGTTTTTTCATGATTGTTCTTTATTTTTTGAAGAAGACTAACTCTCCTATAGCAGAGTAGAATGGAAAATTCTGCTTTGCCTTGCTTTATCCGATGGAGGATGATTTGAATTTCAAAACTTTTCAATGAAAATCATGCTCGAGCAAAAAAAATATCCGCTTATTATGTATGAATTCCAAAAAGTGTTTGTAGCCGATTAGGTTCCTTAGATAAAAAATTGATTTTTTCCCAGGCCAGCGAATAAAATTTCTACGCCCAAAATATATCTTTCAGTTTCATTATTATTTGTCTCCCCGAAGACACTTCAACCCTGAGTGTAGAGTGCCATTTTTCATGTTTTCTAATTTCGCATAGTGCAATAAATAAAGATATAACTTAATTACTTTGTTTGCCATTCTCTTATAGTTCCATTCTGTGTCCGATATTTACCTACCTCAATTTATCTGCGCTCTTTTCGGAATGAAAAATGCTCGCAGTATCATAATATCCAGCCGGTGGAGTTAGAATTTAAAACGCAATGGACTTAATTCAACCAGAAAAATAGTCCATATCACTTTGCTAATAATAAACGCACTATTCATGTCTGATATTAATCGGTCTCTTAATTATTCAAGTTTTATGAAGTAAAAATTTTAACGAAGAAATATACATCTGAATCATATTTAATTATTCCAATTATTGGAATTGTTATAAAGAAAAGAGAAATTCATGTGTCAAAATATTGAAAATTTCAAAAATACGATATTACGAGAGAAATATAGATATGACTAAAGGCAATTCAAAACTAATGTGGAAGCACCTAAAAACAATTGTCGGAACTAAAACTAGTAGGACTGAGATTGACAGTATAGACTGTAATGGAATCGTTTACACTGATGACTTGGCCAATGTTTTGAATCGGTATTATATAAATAGTATTCACGATATTGTGGGTAATATAGCAGTTCCTGATTCCGGTACCAATGTTATTTTGCAAACGGTTCCTTTAAATAATTCAAAAATGGAATATTTCGAATTAATTAACATTGGACAGCTACTGGAAATAATAAAATCCCAAAAAAGAGAAACAGTACAGATGAATTAAGCCTTGATATAATTGAAAATTTGTTTCACGTGATAGGGTATCCTTTGCTTAATATGATAAATTTAAGTTTGGAAAAGGGCATAGTTCCTCAAAGATTTGAAACTTCAACTATAGTTCCTATTCCCAAAGTCTTAAATACGAACAAAGCTGATCAGTTAAGGCCAATCAATATGCTTCCTTTTTGTGAGAAATTACTTGAACACAGTTATCAATCTGGGTTTCGTAATTCGCATTCTTGTGAGACAGCACTCCAACTGGTTATATCTGACATGAAAAATATTCTAGATAAGCCGGGAGTAGGAATTTGTTCAGTTTTTATTGATCTCAGCAGAGCTTTTGAAACGATAGATCGTGATATATTATTGTTAAAATTGAGAAAATATGGCTTCAATGGGGTAGTTTATTCATGGATTTAGCATTATTTAGAAAACAGATATCAAATAACCAAATTTAACAATTCAACATCGGATCCGGAATTGAACGATATTGGTGTTCCACAAGGTAGTGTTCTTGGGCCCCTACTTTTTATATTATATATAAATGACTTGGGCAATGTACTAAAGAATTGTAAAATCCATCTTTTTGCGGATGACACCCTCATTTACTATTACGGAGATAATTTTGTTGAAGTTGTAAAAACAGTCAATTCGGAATTAAAAAAAATATCTGACATATTTAAGATCAATAAACTAAAAGTGTATGAATCCAAATCAAAATTTGTGTTCATTGGTAGTCCTATTTTGCGTGCTAAATTTTTAAACCTTAATTTGAGTGTTAAGATAAATGATCAGGACCTGGAAAGTGTACATGAAATAAAATATTTAGGATTTATGATGGACCATGAACTGAAATTTAATAGTCACATAGATTACATATGTAAGAAAATTGGAAAAAAAGTTGGTTTTTTAAGAAGAATTTCACCATTTCTGTCAAGGTATACTGAGCTTACGGTTTACAATACATTAATTCTACCACATTTTCATCACTGTTGTTCGCTAATTTATACAGGTTGTTCTAGAGCTAGTTATGAACGATTACAAATTATTCAAAACAAGGCGATGAGAGTAATTCTGGGATGCAATAGGTATACTAGTGTGGAGTTGATGACAAATTGTTTAAATTGGTTGAAAATTGAGAAGTTTCTTTATGTACAAACAATGATTTTCATCTTCAAAATTATCAATAATCTCTTACCGCAATATTTACATAGTAAACTAGTGCCAATCTCACAGATACATGATAAAAACACAAGATCAGCAAATTCAATCAATTTTTATGTGAAAACAACCATTAAAGGAAGTTCAATGAATAATTTATTTCATAAAGGTGTTGTAAAATTTAATAACTTACCACAGTACATAAAAGTAAGTCAAAATGTAAAAATATTTAAAAAATCATTGATTATATACATTAACAGTAATCCTACAGAAATATAGTGGTTCATATTCATATTTATATATTCATATTCATATTTAAAGTCATATTTATTTCTAATAATATGCATTTCTTATAATATTTTATATTTTCTATCTCAATTTTATGTGTAATTGCTTGTATACAATACTTTTAATGCTTTTTATATTTTATTTTGTGCATGTTTTAATTCATATTTTACTGGTATTATACTTTAAATTATTTTGGGGTTACTTTATACATATTTCTGTTTATTTATGGTACAGTTTGTTTGTTCATTTGTTTATACTTTTTTATTCATATTACTTATTGTACATTTCTATTTCTGTTTATTTATTTTTACATCTTATATATTTATATACTTATATTTTATAATTCACAATTTACTTTTTGCATTGTTTTCCGTTTTATCTAATTATTTTTTGATCATCTGTTTATTGAATATGTATTTTTTTATTGTTAACATTATCTATGATAAATAAAGCATAATAATAATTATTGTTTAAATCTCCGAGCAATGAACAAACTAGATGAGTGAATAGACATTATGTATATGTAAGGCCGCTCTTAGTTTACCGAAAAGGTGTAAAAGTAGAGTACAAAATGAGTTCAACGGAATGAAAATCTTCAAAAAAACCGTGACCAATATTTTTCGAAAATCGCCGTGATCAAGTGCTTCTAACCAGACTACGTTTTGGCCAGTATAAGCTATAAGCTATAAGCTTCTAGACTCTAGACGATGTATGTCTGGTATGTACGGCGAAGGGAGAGGTGGAGATAGGAAGAAAGGCGGAGAGGATGTGTAGGAAAATTGTGGAGAAGATAGAGCGGTGTGGACTGGAAGTGGCTGAGGATAATACGGTGGGGCTACTGGTGAAGGGGTGGAGCAAGGCAAGGGAGGTGGGGGTGATGGTGAAGGGAAAGAAAATTCGGATCGAGGAAGCAGTGAAGTATCTGGGGGTGTGGTTGGATAGCCAATTATCCTTCAAAACCCATATCTTGAAGGCTGCACAGAAGGCAAGAGTAAGGGCAGCGTGGCTGGGAAGATTGATGGCTAATGTGAAAGGACCGGGAGAATGGGAGAGGAGGATAATTAGTAGGATGGTAGAGCAGAGTATGCTGTATGGCGTGGAGGTGTGGGGTGAGAAAGCAAGGGTGAATGCGAGGGTTAGACCACTAATGCGGGTGAAGAGAGGAATACTTCTGAGGGTGGTGCAGGCGTACAGGACAGTGGGTGGACTGGCAGAAGCAGTGATGTGACGGTCCTATCCATTGGACCTGATGGCTAGAGCTAGACAGAGACGCTGGAGGGGTGCGAGCAAAGAGGGAGTACAGGAATGGATGAATGAGGAAATGGAGAGAAGGTGGGATGAGTATGAGGGCGCGGTAAAAGGAGCGATTGGGAGCAGGAGAAATTGGGTGGACCGTAAATTTGGAAAGGTAAACTACTTCTTGACGCAGGTGCTCACAGGGCATGGGTCGAGAGTGGGTTACCTCCACAAGATTGGGAAAAGAGAAACTGGAGTGTGCGAGAGATGGGAGGTGGAGGATGATGTGGGACATGTGCTTAGATGTTGGAAGAAAGAGGAAGTTAGAAATAAACTGTGAGAGGCGGTGTATTTATACCTAGTTTAAAACTAGTTGGTTTTACGATGCTTTTTTACACCAGTATAGCAATTCTTGGAGTAAGAATTGCCATACCGGTGTAAAAATGCATCGTAAAACCAACTAGTTTCATTCTAGGTATAAATTCTGGTATAACTTCATTTCCAGAATAACTATACCTAGTATAAATCTCTCTAAATGTGACAAAACCGCTTATATTGAATATTCACATTCTTTGACAGCTGTTCTTTTCTTATTTTCACTAAATATATCATGGTTGTTGTATTCATCTGCGGGAAATATTGTGGAGACATTTTAATACTCTATTTATTAGTTTAATTATTTTTACAAGATGGTGAATAGGTACTATGCAATATGAAACGTATGATAAGTGATGTTGACAATAGATTCTTCCATACGCAAGCAACAAATTTTGAACAGTTCCACTGTTTTACAATTCTAAGACTCCCACTGTCGTATCATTCGATAAATAAATACTATTCACCCACTCTGAGAATATTACAATGAAAGAAATGTTAACCTGTCCCAGCCAAATAACTATAGTCATCCAATCCCTGGAAGAAGGAAATTTACTGAACAAATTTCAATTACTTTCTTTTTGTATATTGTTCAATATTACATTTTATATAAAACCAATGTAACATATTGTATATAATGGTAAGTAGTGTTAATGGCCAGAGCTGTCACAAAGCAAGTTAAGCTTTATTGACCGATGTGTTATTATCCATGTTCATAGTTCAAATTTAAATCCTTATATAGCGCGGCAGTGTTACTGAATCTGTGATCTTTACTGTGTGTATTGATATCCTTGTTTTGGAATGAAAGAACTGATTTAGATGTAGATTATGAACAAATTTCATCCCCCTATAAAATTCAAAAGAATATTTTCTATACTTTATAACATTTTGCTTCCACTTCACGTGACTTTTTTTTTAATTTGGCAGATATTTGAATGATTGAGACACGTTACCAAAATTGATGTATTAAAAATGTCCAGCTTCTGTGACGCTATTGAATTTGTTCTCGTATATATACTAATAACATAAAAAAATAGTTCTCAACAATCAACCATTCTAACAGCAGTTCACTGCTTTAGCTCAATATTATATTAAATAAGAAATTTGTTCTTGGAAGAAGCCAACGGAAACTTATTCGAGTAGTAGATCTATGTTTTCCGACGATAAAATATGTATAAAAACTTTGATTCCGCCAACTAACTGAGCCAACTCATTTTATATCACATTTAGTCTGTATAATTATTTGCTGAGCCTCTTGCTATTTGTTGATACAAGCATAATCATGAGCGCCCAAATAAATAAACCGTCTTCATCCAACAAGTCTTACAAATAACAGTTTAATGAAAGTAACAAATTCCTCTATGGAATACCTCGACAAGTTTAGTTTACAAAGTCGTACATAATTCTGTTATTGGTACAATATGTATGAATGTTACACAATGAATATTTCAATAGTTATCCTTACTGTGCTGGGAATATTTCGTAATATCACTTATTTATCTAGCAGTCAAACAACAAAGTGCTAAAATTCCACTTATTGTTCCAGAGTTACATAAATTTCTGGAACAGCTTTTACGTGGAATCACTCCAGAATAGATTTAATGCTCCAAGGAATTGTTTGATGGCTTTTCTCACGACATCAATATTGTTTTAATGGCAAAACTTTTTCCTTTTGTAAACACCGTTTTCTCAAAGGAAAGTTCTTTTCAAATACTGTTAATGAGTATTAAATAAATTTCAATTAGTTTCAGGACAAATTGAATTTTCAAAGCCAAAAAAAATAATTTCGTGAATTGGAACTGGAAAAACATATTTTGCAAAATTTTTTACTCTTGTTTAAAAAAAATAGCAATTATGCTTAGATTAATTGTAGATTCTACTTCGTGACTCCAATTAATAGTAATAAATATTTAAATGAATATTTAAATGCATGGTCACCGTGTCGGTATAACAAGCTCCCATCTCCAAGTTACCTCAAGGTATTTCGAAGAAAATACAGCAATATACACTTAATTATTTCACGTGCCTGACTTTTGATAGCTGGTTTTTTGTTAGGCTATGACATTTTTTCAGAAACAATAAAAAAATTATTCAGGCAATTACGAACGCCAACATAATTGGAAGATACGCATCTGTAAAAAGCATTTATAAGTCTTGCAAGTACTGTACTGCCGTACAAAGCTAAAGCCCCGTATTTGCAAAACAATAAAAATGGCGTGAAATAATAACTGAACTTCAATGTATAATATAGCTTCACCTAATGGCTTCAAATTATAGAACCTGTATTACAGTAGAAAAAATTGACGAGTAAATTCATTTTCTATGTGACAATTTAATTCATGTATAAAAAATCGCATATGCCACAGTGCAATTGTCACTTTGACAGCGGCAAAAGTTAGCTTCAACTTTTACAGCGACAATCCCATTCATGTATAATAATTCCCATTTGTGAATACAAAAATCGTAGTTTGCTGTCGGCTAAATAGGAAGGAAGAGAGTTTGCAAGTGGATAAAAATATCGGATAAATTACGTTACCGTAGCAACCCTAGCATTTAGGTACTGTCTGTTTACCAAGCAATGCACGTCAATTTGACAATTATAAATGTCAAAAACAGAATGAATTAAAGAGCATATAACAATTCCAAAAAGTATGTCGAGATTTGGAAATATTTGCGAGGCAGAAATAGTAAGGGAGATTGAAAAATCAACTCCAGAAAATACCAAGAAAACTCATTCCTCCATATATTATGGAATCAATTTAATTTAATTTAGTTTAATTGAATTGAGTTTTTTATTCATGGGATTGTCTTACCAAATACCACGCGAGCTCAGATTTAGCAGGATATTTTTTCCGGTGGTTTTCTCATGCTTACTTTCATTGGCAATTTAACTCGATCTGTTCAGGCAAAATCACTCGAGCTACGCTCTCGTAATTTTGCCAGAACAGCTCTCGTTAAATTGCCAATGAAAGTGAGTATTCGAAAACAACCACAAAAAATATCCGGCTAAATCTGAGCTCTTGTGGTATTACCCCCGACAAATACACTAGTGGTTTTTTCACTTATTCATTTGTTCATCAATATCACTGTTCCTAGTATGAATTTCAATAACTGCGTTTTTAATAATTGTACATTAAAATAAAAATGTGTTTATTTTTAATGTTTCATGAATAACCAAACCTACCAAATTTCTCATTCATTAAATTGTCCTGTCGAATTACACTCGAGGTTTGTATTGATATTGGGAAAATTTGTGTTGTTCAAATTCTAAACTGTTTCCTTCAGCAATTTGACTCGAATAACTGTCAACCTAAGAACACTCTAACCTTTTTTTTTTTTTTTTTTTTTTTTTTTTTTTTTTTTTTTTTTTTTTT
>CAJUYI010001872.1:13868-30240 GCA_910591695.1 Galerucella pusilla
TTTTTTTTTTTTTTTTTTTTTTTTTTTTTTTTTTTTTTTTTTTTTTTGGCTTTAGGGCTGTACCCATGCAGCCAGAAACTATTTAAGTAATGAAGAATGGCGCAGTAAGTCAGTAAGTCTGAGTGTACTAAAGGTCTGCAAATAGTGTATTAATTAAAATTAATTAAAAAACACAGACAAAAGAAAATTAGGTAAATAATTAATATTTCTAAGGGTAATAGTAAGTATTCACATACTTGTAATTTAATGACCTAGCAAAGAGGAAAATACGGGGACTACACACTTCTCGCCCAGGGGTCGTTCAGGGCGTTTTTATATAAAACATCACAGGTAGACCTCGGATAGGTAGGTATATATACAATAGGTGAGTTATACAAAGGTAACGAGACTAGATTTACAGATTAATTTTAGCTTCGAAGACAAAATGTATCAACGCGTCAAATATAGTTTTGTTGTTTGTGGATAGCAGGTACATAATATTGAAAGGGCAAGGAACATTTAGCTGGTTACCTTCGGTGTCGTGTTTTCAATAGTTGACAGTTATTCTCGTCAAATTGCTAGGAAACAGTTTCTGATTAAACAACCTAAATTAACCCGATAAAATACAAACCACTTGTGCAATTATAAATGAAAACCTTCATATTTTATCACTTTCATAAAATAAAAACCCATATGGTGAATATCGTTCTGAAAATTGAGGCCTTATACTAAAGACAATACTGGTATTTTGATAATACGGTGATTGCGGCTATATTAATTGGGATATGTACTAGGAGAAAAGATAGAAATGCCTGGATATTCCTAGGGAAACCACCAATTTTTGCAATCCAATTACAGTGAAGCAGCCATACAGTTTTATTTTAATATTATACACAAATATGCGGCAATAATACCTAATTATCAAGTTTAAATAGAAACATCTTAACAATGTTTTATATTAACACATTTTTTTCAGCTAGTTCCAGCCAAAACTGTTCTCTATTTTTTGCTATTATATCACCAAGATTTCTTAGAATGTTTTCCACTTTACTTTTTCCAAACCCGTTAGGTTGTGATTTCATTGATAGGTCTAGAATGTCCAAAATATATTTTTTGTTGCAAAAAATCGAGTTTTCTCCAATTATTATCATTATTTTTTCCAAAATATAACTCAAACTCATTACGTTTGATTAATTTTTCAGTGATTCCAGAAATGTACAGTTCTGGAGTTTCATTTTCAACTTTAGCTACAGAAGGCAAATTTTTCCACAGTTGGAGATCTTCAAGTTCCATTTTGTCAACATTGACCCTTCTTTCGGACTAGATATTATCGGCATGTTAAGCAAATTAGACAATTAGAAAGAAACACGTATGAACACACCCGAAATATTGTAGACGCTACGCGTAATACCCCTATTTGAATTTTACTAAAGAAAATCTACATATTTGATTGCAAGTACGTGTTTATCCTATAGTAAAACAAAAATACGTTAAATTTTTTTAGCATTTAAGGTATTTTTTGCAAATACGGGTGAAAAATGAATAGTTTTCAGCGTTTTTGAGCAAAATACGAGGTTATAGCATAGAAAAGATCCAAGTTTTCAATATTTGAATTATACCAGACACAATATCTCCTTTTTCGTTTTTTTTTTAAATACAGGGGGTTAGCTTTGGACGGCAGTGTAGTTGAAGGCAACATTGAAAATTAGTTTGTGCGCATGGAGGCGCGATCGCCATCACGTTTGGCGCTTGCAGTACATGTATTCGTCAACTGAATGTGAAGGTGGTAATACCAGCTCTGTATATGAAAACCTCCCAAGTCTCTTAAACCAATTTTAATGATTTTTTGTGGATGCATTAGAGCATTAGAAATATAATACATTCAATTTTGAGTATATTTTTCCACGTAATATTTCAAGATCAACTACGAAAAAACGCAGCAGCATTCACATATAATTTTGTAATTCCCATGCCCATTTCATAAAATTATTCACGTTAATAGCAAACAGAACCTAAATGTCGGAAGCACTAGGTAATCAATAAAACCAAATTTCAGTACAATGGCCTAGTGTTTTAAATGCGTATTATTATTTCATCAACAAAATTTCTCTACGTTAACTAATTCATACATCCATAATATATTTAAACTGGCTTAATGGCATGCTAAAAGCCAATTAGTAGATTCCGGAACGTTCTAATCTCAGGCGTAATTATATAATTACCTTGTATTCGTTTAGTCACGGTTATAAATTTTTATCATGCTTTTTTTCGGGGAAATCCTTTTTCCTATATTGGGATTTATTAATTATTCAATATTTATTTGTCTGGGTATACTCAATTCAACCAAATTAACTCCTTATTACTTTTGTTTATAAAAGTACCTTTCTATTTATTTACGATAGAATCTTTCACTTTTCAGAACAGTCTATTCATTTAATATCACAAATAGTCATATTATAGCTACCTAGCGTCTAAATTTTTTTTGTGTTCCTAACGGTCTGTCGCATCTTGAGACATTTGAATTTATCACTTTTCGGAAACTAGTCAGCTCCTTATTTTGAGATGACAAATGGTTAAGACACTGTCACTGTATGTCGCTTCATCCTTTCGATTTAAGACAAATTTCGACTAAAATTAAACTTAGGAATATCAGAATCATAAATGTTCAACCGTATGGCATCCCAAAACAACGCGCTGTTGCCATATCTTCCACGGGAACTTACTGTAGCGGGTTTCCGAAAAGGTCCCCATTTTTCTGCAAGCTCCACATTTCCTTAGTTCAAATTTCAGGGATTTTCTCAGACACCAAGATAGAATTTTAATACAACCGCACATAATAGCAGGCATTACCGAAAACATTACAAAATTTGTATTACAAATAGTTATTTACGTAGCAAGTACCGAAAGTGACATTTTACGGGATTAATAGGCAGTTCCAAGGGCGAGCCGTAGGCGAGTCCTGGAAGCCTGCGAGGCCCGTAAAATCACTTTCGGGTAGCGTTACGTACAATATTTTCACTGCAGCCGTTTATTAGATAGAATATTGGAAAATTTTAGGGATAAATACTATAAATATCACTCCATTAATTGTACAATTATAACAATTACTTACCTATACTAAAAGTATTAGGAATATTAACAAAAGTGGCCGTGTTGAAACTGGCATTAGACGTTGCAGTACTTGTACCTACTAGCTCTCGAGATAATAATTTCTTTACGGCCATTTTGAATTTCAGAGACTGTGTCAAGTTTGTCTCTTAAAGAATTTTCTAGGTATCCTTTTGCCACATCAACTAATAAAGTGGCGAACTTCTTCGCAAAAAGTGGCCGGTGTATTCCTAGAGATGTGGCAATTTAATTTTGGAGGCAACATTTCCAAAACTGCGAATACCAATGGGTTGTACAGTACATTTGCTGGTTTTGTAAGGCCGCCTACATAGATATTAAAAATTATTTCGAAAGTGAAAAAATCGTTGCGAAAGTGAAAAAAACATTACTAAAATAGCTACGATACGGTACGATTTCCACTTTCGATTTGATAAATCATATTGAAAGTTCTATTTTCGGGACTGTTACAGAAAAAATTGTTATAAGGACTGTATTCGAGTAATTAATACGTTAATATTTGTGTTTATTAAGCATATTAATGACATTTCCATCGTTTATTGATCCGTATAAAGTTTTCATATTCAGTGAAAGGTTAAGGTTAGTAGGAAGTCTGTGAAATTATATAAACTATAAAACTTTTCATATATAAAATTGATGGAAGACCTTTTTGTATTTTTGGTCCATATTATCGCCAATATCAGGTGATGAAAGTAGAGAGATCACTTACCTGAACGTGAGGACGGTGAAAGGTCTGTAAGATTTGTGGCTGTACAAATCTGCCATGGGCGTTCCCCAGAAATCGTTCTTGAAAACGTGTCCTATTGGATTGACGGCCAGAACGTCTTTATTAAGTGTCACAGCAGGAATGTCATCGTGCACGAAATCACCATTCAGCCCGTTCAAATAGCATGCGACGGCGACGGTGCTAACTAAGCTATAAAGTGGCCAGCTGCCGGGCTCTTTGTCTTCTTTTCCCGATTCTTGATTCGCATGCGAGTTTTTCTTCTTCATTTTGATGCTGTTAACTGCATACAAAATTGATTAGTTACTTGAAATTTTCATAAAATTTGTATAAATCGTAACAAGAGAAACAAAAAGTAACAATAAGTAGTAAAAGTCTTAGATCTCTTTTTTTTGGATAACTTTCGTGCTGCCATCAAAAAATCGCCGCGACCAACTCAATATCGAACATAAGAATCTGCATTTGTCAATTTTTAATGAAAAAATTGATATCTCGAAATAGAAAAATTTTAAGTACCTACATAGTATCCTACACAAAGTGACACCTAGTCGGAAAGTTAGTAACAGACACATAATTGAATCAGCATCTGCAATCTGGAGGATAACTCACTTAGGTACTTTAAGGTAGGGTTATCCGACAGATAACAACCCGATAATCGTAGCACTAGACACTCCCATACGCGAGAGCTGCCAACCCAAAGATATATAATATATAATTAGAACTATATAGGCTAGTCAAAAATCTTATCAAGACATATTTTTGAGCGGTGAGCGGCGATGTTGCGATTATCCTTCAGTAGTGGATTTTCATCCAACATACAACATCCAGCTCTTGTCTTATTTCGATTAACAACATCCAGGTCAAAGTCTTCTTTGATATCGAAATCATGTAGGTAAAGTGGTTGACGACAAGCACAAATAATGTCTTATCCCTGTCAAAATCCATTTACATGTTTAAATATTAAAAAGTGTCTGGAGAAGCGTTTATTTCAAATAAAGTGAGTCAATATAAGACTGAATGGACGTGTGTTCCGATCATCACCTTTTATCACCATCCATTAAGTTCTCAAAAAAAATGTGGATCTATGCGTTGTTGCAGCAATATGCTGCAGCCGGTGATCTTCTAGCTTCACTTTAACGTGTTCAAGGTTACAGTTATTCTTTAGGGATCAGTTTTTCCCCACTGACATACCTCTACTATGACAAAGGTACAATTTGGAGAAATAGATTGTGGTTAACATCAGTAATATTTACCAAACTATCCAATTTACAAAAGACACTTTGTATGGTACTTAATTTTTTTCATGTGTATCGCGTGTATCTTCCATAACGTAGTAGCGTAGACTATTTTTATATCAACCACAAATGCGGTATAAAATTGTTCATTAAATAACCGTAAGGGGAGTTTATTGACCATAAAGATGTTGACTACTTCATTATGTACATATTACTGATCTTGACTTTTTGTGAAAAATATTGTATGAAAACATTAATTCCTTGGTAAGGGCTCTATTCAAATTTTCCTGTCCAGAATTTTTCCATAATTGAAATTTCATGAGCGACCAAGAAAAAAATTCCTTCCTTGCTTTTATGGAGTTAGCAGTCCTGGAAAATCGAATACATAACCGGACCAGTAAAGAATGTCATTCGATGGTGAATTCATTCCACGGGAAAGTAGGCCCAGTTCAATATTGAAAAAATATATAGAAGGCAAAGGATGATCGTCATATCGGATATGGTCATTCAAGTATTCGACACTTCTTTGGTATGAACATTATATTGAAAAAAAAGGAACGGAGAAAAAAAGAGGTGTGTCCTCATAAAAGATCTAGATATAGCTCAGATATACTACCAAGTGAAAACGAATGGATCACAAAGAGAGAGTAAGACTGCACTAGGAGTTTTGACAGGGGTCCTAGCAGGACAATGCAGCCTGAATGGGCATCCAAAGAAGATCAAACTAGCAAAAAGAATATAGATTCTGTGGATTTGAAGAAGAAGGGACAATGTACCTATCTAAGTTCATGAGAAAACACAAGCAAGTTCAATTTATTCATAATTTTATACTGCTGGATCAATTATTTCATACTGCGCTAGCTCAGTCGGTACCCAAGCAACACACATAGTTCCGGATACCATTGCTTCAGGATTCGCCTTCAAAATACAGCTCCTGCATACAACTTGCTGGACAACTAACTATACCTTAACGATCAAGTTGCTTTATCCGATCAAAGCTGAACGTATCACACGAACACGTTTGGAGCGCTCATATCTGCGCTCCTTGTCGATCAGTTGTCTTGTCAGTTGTCACTTGCCATGTTTATTTTTTCAATGTAAATCTGTATCTTCGTATAGTTCTGAAAACTAAAAATAAATGTATTTTTGAAAAGCATGGCTGACTATTATCCATATTAAATAATTTTAGGTCAATAATTTTGCTAAAACTAAATCAGCAATATTTTCACGATGAGAATGTATTTTTTCATTGAATACCCATCTTTTTCACGTTATTCTTCATTAACTAAGTTATTTCAAGGACGCGTGAAGAATTTTCTTTCTAAAACCTTTACGTTTGTCAGTAAAGTGATATGCGTTCACATATTGGCCCTAGAAGTACCCACATGCCTAAAGAGCGACATTGCCGACTTTGAATAACTCTCTGAAACGCCATCATCCGAAGCCAGACAAATTAGATTAACATTTCTCTAGCACTATCAACTTACCATCATACTAGGTAAAATATAATTAACAAAGAGGTCGCTGGAGAAAAATGTCGCCATTAGTGGTAAAACGTTTGGTGGCGGCTACTAGACCATTACGTGGTAATTATAGTAGCTGTAACCACCCGTTACACTACCCGGCTACTCTAAAATGTCTTCCCATTTTATTGGTGGCTACATGACCGTTACGTAGCGGGAGTGTCTTAAAGTAACCGTACACTATGTAGTCGCAACAACGGTTCTGCAACTATGTGTGTAACTTGGGTATGTTAATCGCAAATATAAACTTAGTTCGGGAAAAAACCTCAAGTGTCATCGAATAAATGACACAAAAGATGGTATAAGCATATCGGAATATAGAGTGTTTTATTTCGGCTTCCAACGCTATAAAACCTTCGATCTACGGGAATCAATTTGTAGACTATATACCTTAACCAATAAAGTACCAGAAATGAGCCCTCATAACTTGTTCAATTCAAGTTCCTTATTCGACAATAATTTTTAAACACATTTCACCTCACTCATTTCCACATTTGAAATATTACAATTAAAATGAAAAATAAATAGGCGGAATCAACAGTTGACAAGTACCTTTTTTTGATGGAATTTTGCACGAATAAAAGTTGGCTTTTATATCCAGAGAACTATGTGTTAACTCTCGTTAGCATCACCATTTTTTCAATAACCGCACGGAAGCAATGTTTTCCTGTTCTTCGTAAAGTTTCATCAGAGTGAAATAGAATGGAATATAAAGAATGGTTTCACCGCAACGGGAGGGTGTGGGTAGAGAATGCGCGGGTTTGATTTACGAACCGATCGGAAAAAAGCCGCGTCCTAGATGATGATGCGATGCTTAGAATCGGATGTGGAGTGGATTTCCCGTGATGTACTAAGAGCAAAGTCGACAAGTGAATTGCGATCTGAAACAAAATGAAAAAATATTAGTTTCATTGTTTTGAATTTTCAAACCAAAAGCAAGTCAGTACAATAGATTTTATATTTGTCACCTAAAGGTGTAGGTACGCAATTCTCTTAGTGCAGCTAACTAATCGTATATCCCCCTTAAGTTATGTTGCGGAGCTAGACTCTGAAAGATATTAAATTATTTTTGTCTACTTTCCAAACATGATTCTATATTGAATTTGATGTTACGTATTGTAACGCGACAAATCGATGTCTGAAACTTTAGGGCTCGCGGCTAGACTCAAGTGGAGACGGGAGTGGTCCGTTCTCGAATTAAGCTAGAATTATTTAGATGTTTAAATGGGCGCCAGTTAAATGGACCACCCCAAGCACCTAACCGTAGTTATACTGGCCACCAATTTAACAAAAGGCCAGTAAAAAGTCGTATCAAGACAAAAAAAAACAAAGTTTCACTAATCTTAAAGTTAATTTAATTTCATTCCCAAAATAAGGGTAAATGAAACTCAAAGTCCAAACCCTCTACCCTAAGTTTGGATTTCAACCACATTTGAGTAATGGATGATCTCTTGAAGTTCATTCCCAAAATTTCTGTAAAATTTATTGATTACAGTGAGGAGATTCTTTTTACCAATATAGAGTTAAAAAAAAACGTAAATGGGAATCATTAAAGCAAACACTATTAATAATACTACAAATCACACATTTGAGTAAAGGTTTACCTTGCAGAACTCTAAGGGTTTAACGCTACTACTGTTGCAACAATAACCTCTCGTCATTAAGACAGTAAGGGGCAAACGTAGGCAGGTAATATATTTATAACTGTGGCGTTGCTTGAGCTCAGGCAAAAACCCTTATGCAGAAAATAATAATTATGATCATAATAAATAAAGTAATAAAATCCGATACCCTAGTATCCCGCTCACATAATATAAGTTACTGAGTAACAAAAAAATAATAGATATCTAGTTAAGCAAAACTAAGAAAATTTACTATAAACTTACGTCAAGTAAGCCGATATTCTACTTAATTACTAAATGTCATTAAATTCCGGAGCAAATACAATACCAATTATTAAATAAAAAAACGAAAATAAAGAATTCAACAAAAAATACAAAAAATTGTGTGTTCCCAGCGGTGGTTGATCGACTCTTCCGGCGGCAGAAGCACTGGTGTACTGTTCCAGGAGTTCTATCTTTAGAGCAGTAAAAAATGACGATCAGTTCGCTCGGTGTACTGCTTCAGGGAGCATAGATGTAGCAAATGCAGACGAGCAGCTGCATATGATGAAGAAGAAAACCACCAAGGAGAACGATCGAACTGAAGGAATTCAGTACCAATTCAATATCCAAAATAAAAACCCCTGGCCAAGTGGCTTTTGGGTTGATGTATCTACTGGTGGAATCTAGTTTGGCACTATTAGCAAGCAGTATTCATCTATATTCTTCCTGTCGGTGTAAAACGCAGCGCTTAGAAGACACTTTGCACGTGTCGTGAAAAAATCCTTTGTTTCAAGCAATAACTTTGGGAAATAACCAAAAATACCAAATATTCTATTGGCCACAAAACAATTACTAATCCCAAAATATGATATCGACTTTCAAAATAAAGCCCATGAAGGATGATTTTTTTTTCAACAAAAATCAATTAAAATTGAAAGTCACACCACGATGTACAAAGGTCAAAAAGCAGAAGCGCCGAACCTACTGGAATAAAGTACCTTTCACGCTTCAGCGAAAACAAGTTTTACTATTATGGTATTAAAAATTCCTACTGGGTTCACCTAGATAGCGTTTCCGTGGAAAATACCGAAAACACGATAAAACAACTTAGAATATGATACAAAGACTGTCATCTAAAGTTTAAAATCCTGAAGAATTTAATCAGCTTCTTATAAACCTAAATTGCGCTGAATTTAGCGAAAGAAATAAATAATTGACAATAATAACTAACAAGAATTAAAAAGGGTCATTTGGCAACATGGCAAGTCAATTCGATGGAGAACGATACACATAGAAGCTTTGAAAAATTATTTCTTATTAATTAATATTAATAAAGATGCGAAAATTCGTAACGTTATTTTTGACCCGTTACAGTATTTGTAAAAATGGCGTTTGCGGTTTGAACGGGATAAAAGACGTGAACTGAGCACTTTTTGTATCTCATTCGATTTTTCATGGAAAACGGAATTTCAAAGCAAAAACCATTAGACTATGAGCCCATGGGAAAAAAGTGTCGCGATTTGAAACAGCAGCAAACCCATTCAGAACGATAGTTTATCATGCTACCATCGGTTCCAGCACTATGGTGTACATTTTCTCTCGTGCAGAAAAGCGCAGTGGAAAACTGAATATTCTATTTTTCCTCCCCTGAAATCGTGATATTAAACTATACGCCGTTTATTACATTTGATAGTAGAATCATAGGAGATCGGTCCAGACTCTATGACGTTCAAAAATAATCGTTCGGAAAATCTAGGTAAGTTTCCAAAAACTTAAGTTTTCTACCTTCTAAAAAGGTGATAATTTCAAACTGTACGCATTAGTTTCTCGGAAAAGAAACTATTTCCCACGGCTTTTCACGCAACTTTTTTTGTACAGCACTACTGTCAAATATTTATTTATATGTTGTATAATCTATAGAAACCAATGCCGTACTGTTTGAAATCACCTTTCTAGAGGGTGGAAAATAGGAGTTTTCTATAATTTTCCTAGATTTTCTGCACGATTATTTTTGAACGTCATAGAGGCTGGACCGATCTCCTATGATTCTACTATCAAATGTAACAAACGGCGTACAGTTTCCTATCACGGTTTAAGGGGGTGAGAAATAAAATGTTCAGTTTTTACTGCGCTTTTCTGCACAAGAGATAATGTACGCCATAGTGCTGGAACCGATGGCGGCATGACTATTGTTCTGAATGGGTTTGCTGCTGTTTCAAATCGCGACACTTTTTCCCCCATGGGCTCATAGTCTAATAAACAAAACTAGATTCTATGAAAAAAAAAACGATTTAAAAAATAAATTTTATAACAATGAATGAAACAATTATTTGAAAATAAATGGTGATTTTTTATAATTTGATTAGAGGCACATCTGAAGGTTTGACCAATTCGTTATCACATGGGTTTTTGTGTTCATTCTTAGCTATTTTACGTATAGTTAACAGGGGAGCTTCAATTCCGTTTCTTCATTGAATCCAAGCTTTTCTCGTATATGCTTATACACATTGAAACATATTTTCTGCGCTTCCAAATTTAAATGTCGTCAAATCATGTTTTCACTACTTACACTATTACTAAAATTATCACTTTCATCACCATTATTAAATAAAGGGTTCAATGAAACTCAAACCATTATTAAACTTTATTGATTGTCACACATAGTATTTTTGACCGAACTCGATATATTCCCAATGACGCCACATTGTGAATATTCAATTTTCAACTGAAAATATAATTGCTAATGAATATGTAATTATACTTACCCTCAGAAGAACCCTACACTCTTCCTTGATGGGACTACCGACTAAGAGCCTTCGCCCACGGTTCGTTTGGCATTCGATGTGGATGCGTCTCGAAGTCGAAACGTTTCTCCCTCCATTCCACTTCGTAGGTAATGTAACGTAGGTCCACCAACGGGTCGATTTGCGAAATACGATAGTTTCGCTTGCAATATGGAGGTAAGTACTTGGATTTAATTAAAAAATGGAATTTCCCCAGTGATTTAATCACTTTTTCTTGTAACTTGTAACACTCTTTTGACATTCTATAGAATGCTGAAAATTGTTTATCACTTTCCTGTAATTCTTTTGCAGCAACAAACAACCGACAATGAAAATTCTGCTCTATGTACGGATGTATCCATAATCTCCGTTTCCTTTTTTTTATCCGACGGTACATATGAAAAATAACAGCGTCCTCTTCATCATTTGAACCACTCATTATAAAAAAGGACTGAACTTGTTGGAAGACATACGCGAAAAGAGACAGATAAAAATCGTCCCGTGTACGGTTAACCTACGATTGCATCGCATAGTTCGTATTTGACGTTCATTCCGCTTCGACTTCGAGACGGAGTCGCTTCGAGTGCCAATCGACCCGTGTGCGGAGGCTCTAAAGCGTTAACATCGGCTGCTATCGTAAAATAACCCTCTCTGAGAGATAGTTATAGTTCAGTCAAAGATGTGGAAAATAATAGAATATTTGGAATTTCTATTTCTTCTTAATGAAACTATATATAAGGTAGTTTTAATCGTTTGGTATCATGTTCAAGATGTTTTCAAATTTAAAAATAGGTTAATATTCTTTAATGCAAAATGTTTTATATTGGAGTAATCAATAACAGATGAAAGAACAGGTTTAGATTTTGAAGAGACCAGGAAACTATAAAAAGAAAGCCCGAATCGTCGTTTAGGTAAAAATATATTGAAAAATGTATTTTTTTCTATACCTTAATGCTAAGTATCTCAAAAGTAGGATAGCGCTCCATAACTGCGGGTTTAAAATCATCGTTAGACAGTCAATACATGTAATCAATAAAATTATTGTAGTTATAAGATTATTTAGAACATTTTAACCATTATAAATTGAAATATTGACTGGACTATATCGTATTGCAGTCAAACAAAAAGCCGGCTACTTTAAGTCCGCACTTAAAAAATTGCGTCAACTATACGTTTCCATTTACACATGTCTAGCCTACTTTATGGTGCATATCTGTGCTAGGAGCATGTCCGCCGTGCCGGGGAATGTAGTTCACAGCAGTCTGCCTTGAGGTTGTAGTGTTTGTTTGTTTGAATGTATTATATTATGATCCAAATTTTATTTATCTCGAAGATAGACGATACAGCTGCTTCAGCATGGTTTGTGGTAATGGCAGGAGTGTATCAAGAATTATTGGAAAAAAAGGAGAAAAATACCTGGATGGTGGATGAGAAGTTTTTTGGAGAAGAGACCATCAGAAAAGGAGCGTACAATTTCTTAATGATAGAATGACTGCTACTGATTTTGAATTTCGGCTAAGCCTTGTTTCGTTTTTCTCTTATATACTGAGATCGTAGGTTATGTAATTTTTTCTCAACTTCTGTAACGCTGCATTCCATCACCTGAGATGAATGTTGCTGAGCCTGCTAATACTATTTTTATGGTGTGAACTTGTTATGTTTCACAATACCGTTTCCTGCCCGAACAATTCAATGAGCTTAGACACTTTACACTTTGACCACTCCATTTCAACAACACACAACAACTAACATACAGGTATCAACACGCTGTAATCTATAAATCTGGCAATGATGTTACGATCCGGACCACGTGCAAGGTTGAAGACTATTGTGCATGCGCGTTTCGCGGTATAAATCGCATTCTGTTTCCATCATTCGCGGCACATAAACATGTTTTGTTGCGCAACACATTTTCGTTTCTGGCACTTATCTCAGAGCTTTTTCCGGCACATGTGATAAAACGTTGTCCTGATGGAAACGTACCTACCTTATCTTCATTTAAATTTTAATTTGTAATTTTAAGTAAAGATGGCGTTTTTGCAGTGTACCTACTGGTCTCATCAGTAGCTGGAACCATGCTGGAACGTCAAATTGTGGTGTAATTTCCCAAAATGATTAACAAAAAGAATAATTCATACCATAATCCCAATTCTCATTATAATCATAAATTATTTAATGATGACATTTGGTAGATTGTCGTACGATTGAATACAAACAAAAAGGCAACAAAACATTTACTTATTCATAGCGTAACACATTCAAATTACCCCGTGAAAGGAATTATTTTTATATTGGGAACAGATTAGTGGGAAAAATACACATATTGAAAAATCAGTTTGGTTATTTGAATGCTTTATAATATTGTCGTCAACCGTAGTCATTCACATAATAACAATGAATTTTATACTAGTTACTGGATGGGTTAGATTAGGATTGTGGTGAGTGGGTTAATTTATTCCATATTTCAGTATCAGTGGCTTGCTTAAACATTTAAAAATGGCGTATGAGGTACTTAATCACGTACTGAAATGCAATTAGGAGTGGTATGGAGTATATTATAATGTAGCATCTTTGAATAGTTCAATATAAAAGTTTTAGATTCCCCCAATCTCAAGTACTTTGAGCTGAGCTCAATTTTAAACAATTAATTACCATACCTTATGCCTTTAAGTTTGGAGTTTGCTTTCTGTCTTTTGTTGACTTCCTTCACAAACTCTATCGAACAATAATATTAACTGTGAGGTTTCAGTGTATCATCAAACAATAATACCAACTCCGATATTCATCCCCACCCTTATGAAATCGAGATAAAATTTGTCTGTAAGTGAGCCGGTTTAAGTGATTTAAAACAGACACTTTCCTCTCAGGTGAAAGCGTGTATTCACCCTCGTGATTGCAAATGGGCCTGTCGTAAAGTTCCATTGAAACCCAAATAGAATAGGTTGATTTACGGACTGATAACGCTTATAGAAATACTTTGGAAGTGAACCGGTTTCAGGGATTTTCACTCATAATATACAAAAAAAAGTACTTTTTGTAATTCATAAGCGAGGAAAAGCAGCGGTTGAATATTAATCAGGGGAAATTTAGATTTTTTTAAAACTACGCTGAATAATGCCACACAGAATCTTAAAAGAGAAATCCAAAAAATCAAAAATGAATCTATTAGTGCTTACCTCTGCGAACTGACAAATGACAGCAACAGAGATTATTCCTTGTGGAAAGCTACTAAAAGATTGAAGAGACCCATCCTGCTGAACCCACCAATTAGGAACGAGGATGGCAGCTGGGCGAGAGATAACATACAAAAAGCAAGAAGATTTGCGGATCACTTGGAAAATATATTTGAACCTAACGAAGGTGAAGAAATAGCAAGAGAGAATTATGACCAAAAAGAATTAAAAATAAGACGTGCCACAACAAAAGAAGTAGCTAAGGAAATTGAAGAAAATATAAATCCAAAGAAAGCCCCAGGATTTGACTTGATAACTGGAGAAATCCTGAAACAATTACCCCAGAAAGCCATAATAAAACTGACGCACCTGATAAATGCTGCTTTTAGTCTAGAGTATGTACCCATCAGGATGTGGAAAGTTGCAGAGGTGATTATGATCCCTAAACTAGGCAAAAAACCTGAAGAAGCTTCATCTTACCGACCGATCTCACTATTACCTGTAATATCAAAATTATTTGAAAAACTTCTACTGAAAAGAATAAAACCAATAATAGAGGAGAGGAAGCTAATACCTGATCACCAGTTTGGATTCAGCCATTCAACGATAGACCAGGTCCACAGAATAACCAACATCATAGAAAAAACGTTAGAAGAAAGAAAGATCTGTTCTACAATCTTCCTAGATGTAGCACAGGCTTTCGACAAAGTATGGCACGAAGGACTCGAGTACAAAATGAGACATCTCCTGCCAAAACAATACTCACAACTGCTAATTTCTTACATATCCAACAGAGTCTTCAGAATAAAACAGGAAGAAGCTTATTCCGAACTCGGAGAAATCAAAGCGGGAGTACCACAGGGAAGTGTATTAGGACCAGTCCTATACCTTCTATATACTAGTGACATCCCTGATATAGAGCATAACACTATAGCCACTTTCGCTGATGACACAGCCATCTTAGCAGTCGGAAAAAGTCATGACGAAGCTACAGCCAAATTACAAACAATCATAAACCAGATTCAAATATGGACTTAGAGATGGAGAATCAAGCTTAACGAATCGAAATCAGTGCACATAAATTTTACTAACAAAAGAGGACAATCAGTGCCAATTAGACTCAATAATGCTCAGGTACCTTATGCCAACACAGACAAATACCTGGGTATTACATTAGATGCGGGGCCACGCTGGAAACCCCATGTCAAAAAGAAAAGAGAAGAATTAGGGCTCAAATTCAGAAAAATTTATTGGATACTGGGACGAAATTTCACTCTGTCTATATACAATAAATTGCTAATATATAAGCAAATCCTGAAACCCGTTTGGACTTAGGGAATTCAGCTTTGGGGCTGTACCAAAGAAAGCAACACCCAGATCATACAACGATTTCAGAACAAAATACTGAGGGATATCACCACAGATCCTTGGTACTGCCGAAACAGTGACCTCCATCGGGACTTGGAGATTGACACTGTTAACCAGACGATCACCAAGTTTGCCAAGGGTCATGAGCAACGACTCCTAGAACATGTGAATGTTGAGGCCATCCAGCTCCTCGACAATACCAACCAGACAAGAAGACTCAAGAGGATAAAGCCCTTTGAGTTAGTTAAGTATATAAGTGTCAGTGTAAAGCAGAGTACAGTGCAGTGCTTACACACTAGTGTTAGTGTCGTCTATTTGTGTTAGAGTCTAAGGAACTACTGTTGAGTAAGACCTTTAGTATTAGGATTGAAATTAGTGAAATAAGTTAGATTAAAACTGCTCATTGATCGTTATTGATCAGATTGTTATCCCAAAAAAAAAGAAAAAAAAATGTATATTCTTGTTTTCAAACTTGTTGAATAACTTCAAAACGATAAACAGAAAGTTTCGAGTCGTATTAGATGTAACAAGGATTGTTTAGTTCAAAAATGGAACAACAAAGCTTGGAAAATATGAAGTTTTGGAAACGCAGGACTGACTGACAAGCCCTAATAAATTTTTTACAAGAACGAGTCGGTACCAGAGATCAACACACATTTACTTTGTCACAACTATTCATAGATATTAGTACAAGAGCGCATGAATACCAAAACCTCCGTCATTTCATATAAGCCAAAAGCTTTTCAGCAGTGCATACTGCGAATACATGAGCTACGAAGTTTTGAGCTTAGTATCGTGGAAACTCTTCACCAAAAAACCTTAAACTTCTACAAATTGTAGCTATACTCACGTTACAG
>CAJUYI010001872.1:30250-41612 GCA_910591695.1 Galerucella pusilla
CAAAAAACCTTAAACTTCTACAAATTGTAGCTATACTCACGTTACAGTGAAAGAGCTGAGTTTTATGTTTTGCAACCAGTTTCCACAGTTGCAGTGGACAAAAAAAGCAATAAAAAAACTTATGCTTTGAACAAAAATCCTATGGTCATGTTATATTCCTAACAATGCAATGCAAATCTTGTAGCTTGTGAAATTGTGTATATTTCGTCTTGACATAATAATCCTTAGGTTGAGTAGACCTGACTACTTCTCCGTTTCTAGATGGCGCACCTTTTCAGGACCTATTGTGGTCGCCTGAACCTAGATTACATTTTGCTGTTCTACTTTTTTCTACAATGGAACACAATTGTCAGGCAGCCACACAGACATAGGATGTGATATGCAGTTTCCTCCTCTGGATGACTTGCAAAAGGCTCCGTCTGTAAAATACATTACATTTGCTGGACTGTTAAGCTTACAGTGTCCTGCCGAGATCACCCACCATTCTAGAGATTTCTATGTCATCCACTTTCCCATGGCCCTGTTTATTGTCGATTTTGCGACGCCACAGGCGGGTTTCGGTCCAACACTTTGGCATAACAAACGTGCTTCGTACAAGAAAACTCTGTATACGTACATTCTGATTCTCAAAGATTTCCACGCGGATTTACCTGAAGAGAAGAAAATGTTCATTTGAGGGAGAATAATTGAAAAAACAAATTCAGGGAAATCTAATAAAGTTTGTAGTTAGCTCAAAGAGTTTTACCCCAAGCCAGACCTGCACTGGAAAGTTGCATAAAAAGTGGATGTAGGTTTTTCAGGCTTGAAACAACTCCAAAAATAACTCACCATTTTTGACGCCGAGGTGATTGATGATATCGACAGAGTCTTTTTTTATGGAAGCTGTTTAGGTTCGATAAGTGATGAGGTGGGAAGAATCCGCTTGTCGTTGATTGTAACAAGTAGCTGAGCATAAAATACATTAATCTTGCATCCGCATTCAAATTGTTGAGAAATTGTTAACAAGTAAAATATTTTGTTTATTATGCTACATTAAAATTTCCAACAATTCAATGTAAATAGTTTTCTAAAACAGTTCTCATATTTATAATTTCAATGAACATTTTGCTATACACTACTGTTGTGCGCATTTTTTTTACAGACAATGTTTTAAACATTTTGCATCTGATAATGGATCTACAAGTCATGCAGAGATTTTTATCAAGAATAATGCTGTTTGTAAAAAGTTAGATAAACTTCTTCCCGTAAAAAATGGGAGGGGAAAGGTAACAGATTATTCCAAATCTACACCACTGGATCATAAAATGGGAAAAAAATTTCCATCAAAATATGCCCTTTTACATTTAAAACCAACCTGCCAAATGTCAAATCAATTTATCCATCCATTTCAAAGTTATCGAATCGAAACATTCCATTTTTCAAAACTTCAACACCCTATATTTCGAAAAATGAATGTGGTGGACCCCTTAATCCTCATATCGTTATGTCCAATTCAACGAGAGGAATCTACATGCATACGTTGTTAGTGTCATTTGAAAACACCCTGTATATATTACATATGTGTATAGTATATGTCTGGATTCCAATTTCTTGAAACTATCTCGGTTATGATGTTTCCTTATAGTCAATTATTTTGAACAGACGGAGGGAATTAATTCCAATCCCAAATAGCACACGGAAACTATTTCTAGGATTTAGTTCTACGTAGGAAGGATGTTTTAATATAAATAGCAGAAGTTATATCCCTCCAACAATTTAGGCTGCTCTTCGGTAGAGCAGATTAACCCTTCTATACTAAATTTGTACGCCCAGATGTAATTTTCATCCATTTTAGGTGTATATTAAGGTTTCACCGGATTATTTCTCATGCTATTCGTTGAATTTTATTAATCAGAAAATAATATATACAGTGTGGCAGGACGAATAACTTATAGTATATATAACTTATAGTTGTGAATTATCATCATCTATAATTATAAAAAAATTGAAGAAATCATTTTTGAAATGAGTTTACGAAATGCTCACCGATTTCGCTGGATTCAGCATCACTTCCAGGTTCGTCGTCAGTCTGGATAACTACATCATTAACTTGGGATGGCATTTGCTTTCCATTATACCAGTGAAATTTATATCTGCCGTGCTGCAAACTCCATCCATATTCTTCGGGATTTAATGGTGTTGAATTTTGGAAACACGCATTATTTCAGATGCTGGCAATGTAAAAAGCACGCAGTGATTGTTGTTCAAGTTCTTTTCGACAGGTAGGCAAAGTAGAAACGTCTAAATTTGCCATTTTCTAAGCAAATGACTCCCATGACATCGTCCATTTTATATGCTTTATTAAACAATATTACCCGTGCTTCGTTCACTGTATTTGTATTTTTCACGCTGTACATTCGACAGATCAATTCCTCGATTTGTTGGAAAGCTGTCGAGCGACTGTCTTCATCAACATTGCCCAGAGATGCTAATGCTCTTTGATAAGCATCGGATTTTTCAACAAGGCCCCATGGTCTATTTTTCCCCTGTCGAAAAAATGCAGGATTGTAGTCACAACCCGTGAGTGCGTGGAAACCTGGTGAAGCGCTTGATAATTTCTCATCGACATTGTTGTACAATTTGGTAACATCGATAAAAAGTTGATGATTACCAACTCCCACCTTCATCCAAATATACAAAGGAAGAGCGAAATTCTTCATATTGCCTAGTATAATGATTAAAACATCGGTGTCCCAACAGCGTACAAGAATTCCAGAATCTGTTCGCATTTTACTTATATGAGAAATTATTTTTGTATCAGCTTTTTCTTGTTTATCACAACAGTATTTCTGGCTAATAGATTTTATTACACTTATTTTCACATTCGTACTGGTAGCATTTGTCATGATTCAGATAAGTTGTTTAAATGCCGATGAATTGATTTTGCTCTTTTTCAACCCAGTTTTTGATAAAAATTTTTACCAAAGATAATTTGAATCTTCGATTTTCCGTTTCTTTGAAAAAATCATTTGGTCTCAATTGGTAAGGTCCAGTGATTTCATATTCGAACTCTATCTCGTTTCGCATATCTCGCTCGTAATCTGTATGATACGAATGATTACATGATACATTAATGATATGAATTACAGAAGCGTTGTTGTTTGTAATAATTTGTAGCACTTTTTTGATGAATTTCCGAAAGTGCGCGGTATTTCACAGTTGAAGTTGAAAATTCAGATGATGAATGACATCGTGGATGATTTTTTTAACCATTTTTTGTGCATTTTGTCTTCAATTTTTCACATCACATACAATTTATTAAGTGTTAATGTATCCATTAAACAAAATAATTTAAGAGAAATTGATAAAATTGACTATCTGCTTTAACTGACTTTTCATTATTGTTAACAAATTTAATTTTTTATAAATGTATTGATCTACTTATTAACAGTGTTTTTCAAGAAAAAAAAATCCCAAAAAAATAACTTGAAGTTTTCAGCCATGCATTAGGAACTGCAGTATTCTTCTGCCAATTGCTCCTATTTTATGCAAAATATGTAGTAAAAAAATTAATCTTGCAACTTGATGAGGTGTTCCACCCTCCAGGAACTCGCGCTGGCGCGGCAGAATTTCCATTCAGTATTCCCCGGTGGTTAATAAGGGCGTTTAAATACCTAATTTTCATGCCAAAATTATAACCCGAAATCTTCACTGGCTCTCCGACTATTAGATGATATCTTCTGTATGTTACTTGTGGTGTATTCCGAGGTGTATTCATTATTATTTTTCGTCAACTTATCAGGAAACAGAACCACAATTAAAGCGTCTCTGGAGCGTTTATTCCACTGGATCCCATTCATATTTATACAGTCATTTAGTCGAGAAATATTGGTTGCCTGGAAAGTTCAAGGTCAAATCTTTTTTTCCGCATTTACATCTATATTTATAAAATCTGAAATGATCGTCCCTTCACTGAATAGAATTCTATTTGACTAGACCAGTCTTCAAAATTTCCAATAATTACATTACACTGCATCTCCAGATTTCTGGAAAGATTATTGAATGAAGGGCGGCAGCAGTGATTATAACTTCCAACCCACACATGGGAGTATCTTCCCCACCAACTAATCAACTAGATTTATGCCTGTTTCCATGTTTCACTTCAAGATATTTAAAAAAAAAGCCATCTCAACAAAGCGAGTTTGCGTTGCACCGCCATGAATTTCTGGAACTAAATACGTTCCCGAATTGGGGCCACTCAACGTTCAACTTAGTTCGAGATAGATGTGGACAGCTGATTTTGAAGATTATTTAAATATCCTCGACGGCTTTCCGAGAATGTTTTACACTTGATCTGAATATTTTCACGGCGGAAAACTATTGAAACAATAAGAATTTCAATGTCAAAGCGAGGATATTTGGTGAGCATTATCAAACTCCTTCAGTTTGTTTTGTTCTTTGTATTCATAGGTTAACTGATAACTGCTCGCGATTTAACCGGGCGAAGGCTGTCACTCGATACCATCTCGATACAAAGCCAAAACCGAAAAGTCATTAATAAGTTATCAGATACTCAGTGTTGCCACCTACTTGATGCGATGCATCAGAAAACAGAATTGAGAGCTAACCAAAGTAAGGTGCACTTTACGAAAGACTTGCCTCAATTAAAAACGGAGTTTACGGGCATAGAAATTGGTCACACTAAATTTTTGATTCCAGGTGGTAATCTCATTTGCTATTTTGTCTTAGAACGGTATCTTCTATAACAGACCCACTAAGCTTTATAACAGTAATCAACTACTCTGTGTATATGCCGGACGGACATCAGTTCATAGCTCGCTGGAAGTCTTCTAGAAGCCGAAGGATAAAACTAAAATTGAAACCCCGTTATCTGACAGCTTTATTCATATATTTCCACTCGACATTCTCACTCTTTTGAATATTTCAGACAAAGAACGTTATTGGCTTCCGAATTTTCAGCTATTTGAATTTTTTTTACAAAAATTAGATAAAAGCTTCCACAGCTGTTTTATATTATTTTATGTCATACCATACGATTAACTCATACTTATAACAAAATATAGATTGACGTTTTTATATTATTTGGTTGTATTTAGATATAAATGACAATTCCGGAAAATTTGATAGCTTAATTCTCTTGCAGCAAGCTTAAAAAAATATTTTTTATTGAAAATGAACTGTTATGACATGAACGTTTGTATGGACCACGGGAACTAATAGATCTATTTAGTATCCTTAATACATAAATAGCTAATAATATTGATTCAATTTGTTAATTCACGCATTTCAGCATTTTTTACGTTGAAAAATACAGTAATTTGAAATATATTTTCAAAAATTACCTTGTGAGAAATATAGAACAATAAATATAACTAATTTACATAAATTCTGTTACATCACAAATATATAAATTGCTTTAAATCAACAATTACAATATGGAATTTGACGTGAGTTTATTCAGTTTAAATATTACATAATTTCCACATATTATTCATACAATTCCGGTATAACCAATAGTTTATTTATTAGATTCTGCCATCAAATAATTCCATAATTAACAGAATCAAATTGAAATAAAATTATTGCATAAATGATACATTAACATGATTTATAGTAAATTTTATACTCAGCTTGTATTGGCCGTCTCGATTAGCAATAATTATATTGCAACTAAAATTATTAGTTGGTTTCATTGGCTGCATTTTTGTGATCACCCGAGCATAATTCGTGTAAAAAATGGAATGAATTTGATAGTATTTTCGAATCATTTTCGAAGGCGTTGTTTCGAATATCAAACTTCAATTCTGTTTGTTATGTGTTATATTTTGAGTCACATCACATCAGAACTAATTTGTGTTTTATTTATTTATGTATTATACATAATCAATATTATGTTTCAAGCTGAGCATTTATGATAAGAGATGTACATCATTCTAATGAAACAGGAGTACGCTTGGAAGGGATTGATCTTTTTTTATACACTTCAGTTGAATAAAAATTTATGTAGTATATAACAAAATCTACTCACATAAAGAATTGACAAGTTTTATTACAACTACTTATCTGATGTATACTTACGAAACAGTCTTCTATTTTTTTAAATAAAAGGTGTTAGTGATGAATGTCGAAAAATGGTCTTGAAGATCCTTGTTTTTTGTAAGAGAGTGGTCGAGTTTGTGGTATTGTCAATTCTAATATAAAGATCTTAGATTAGGAAATAATAAGGAGCACTTAGCCCTATTTTGCACTTGCGTTCTGGGCTGGGGCCGTATTCTCGAAAAATGATCTTTTTGCGTATACGCATCAAAACGAATAGTTCGTGTGCCAGTACTTTCTTGAAGTGGTATTCTTGACAACCATCCTTTTTTGGAAGGTATACGCTTGATGGTGTGCGATCATAACACCCGGCATCACTGCAACATCTCACTAATTACAGAAATTGGTTCGTAAATTAATAGTTAGGGAGGCGAATATGAAATTTTTTGGGAATACTCGAGCGTGGCAGTTGAAGATATGAGAGATACCTTAGACCTAATAGAACAACTTTGGAAAGTATTTAAGCTCTATATGTGGTGACGCGCACCTAGGATAGACGATCAGATTAGTAAAAAAAATCGATGGCCCGAAATACTCGAGCGCGTCAGATTAAGATATTGGGGTTGATCTTAGTGTTTTAAAACTAAATTTAACTGAGTCCTTGCGCGATTTGGTTTTTTTATTAAAAAAAAAATAATGTAAAACTTAGTAAAAACACAAAATCTGCCTGCTTCCGCATAACCGGAAGTGTGGAGGAGACCTTTCGTCTTCCGAAAAACGCGTTGCGGCATATAAGTCGCGAGCGATACATTTTACAAAAAAAGTTTGAATAAAAAAAAGGTAATTTTATTTTACACAAAAAAGATTCCTTCATATTTTTGTCCAAAGTTGAAACTTTTGGACTTAAAGCATCATTAAAACTCAAACTCCCGTTTTTTGAGTATATTTCAAAAACAGAGAGTGTTGAAAAAATTGATATGGAACAACGATGATTAAATTATGTAACTTTTATTATATCTCAGTTTTTTCTCCTGAAGCTTCTTGACAGTTTTCGTGGACTCGGAAAAAGTTACGCGTATCTGTATAGAAAAGTATTAGTAACATGTACAGTTTCATTTATTTATATTATTCAATAGCCTGTTGATCCTCAAATTATTTTTTGGACGTACCGTGAGCAAAACGAAGCGAGCAAAAAAGAGGAATGTGCCATAAACATGTAATACAGACCTTTTTCGGTCAGATTAATAGCACCCACCAACATTTTTGTCAGATTAAGAAAATATGCTTCCAGGATACCGAGATAAACCTCTCCTATGAAAATCTGACACACTCGATTATTTCAGAAGAACTTTCTTTTCTTGCATTTCCAAAAATTTGTCGTAGCTTATGGTCACTCCGAAATCGTCAGTTTTTTTTAAAGGGAGCTTCTTTGGGGCCTACTTAACATCTCTTACGAAAATCTGACGCGCTTGAGTAAATTTTTTTTTCCGGATCTTTGACTAGTTTATATGCCCACCCTCACCACGCAAACCGGCAGATTAGTATACCGTTGTTATCAGAGGCACTTGTGGCATACGTGGTATGAATATCTGACGCGCTCGAGAATGCCCAAGTAACATTTTTGAAGAACCGTACACGCCATACCCACCGCTAAAATAAAAAGAATTGTCACTATAAAATAGGGAAATTTGAACTTTATAAACTTTTTTATTTTTTGTTACAGCTCCCTTAAGCCGGCTACTCACTATTCGTTGATGCGATTCGTTAATGCGTTTCGTCGGTTCACTTCGTTAATTCGCGCTTAGAACGAAGCGACGCATTACATCCTACTCATTGTGCGTTGATTCACATCGCTTCGATGATACATGAAACTTCCTTCCATTGTGCGAAGTGTGATCACAAGCTTCTATTTATAAAAATGAATTCGGAAGAAGAAGATCTACTTCTGCTTGCTGCAGCTCAAGCTTATTATGAAGTCATTTTGAATTCAAAAAAAAAGAGAAAAAAACGAAGATGGTGGACCCAGTCTTTATATAAAAGCAGCTATCTCGGTAAGCATTGCAGTTAAAATGCAAATTTTTACAAACTGTTTTATGTATTTTATCCATTTAAGGTACAACTGTACTACCATGATCGTCGATATGCTTAAGGAACCGTCAGGCAAATTTCATAACTTTTGCAGGATCAGTTATGAAGACTTTGACTTGCTGTTGGATAAAATTGGTCCCCAAATACAGAAGAAGGACACTAAATCGTCATTCCATTCCATTTTGAAGACACACCACGACTGACAACAACGAATGATTCGCGTGGAGACCGAATGGGTCAACTTCGTCGCATCGTTCAATTTTTCCTTTGATGATTCGTCCAAATACCGACATCAAGGCGAAGCGCCGCACAACGAATCGCATCGGCGAAGCGAGTCATACTCACTGAGCAAAAATTCGTGAAGTACTGCGTCGAAACGACGCATTAACGAATAGTGAGTAGCGGTCTTTACAGATGTGGAGAAACGCAAATTATGGATAGGAACCACCAAAATATTAATGATTGGAAAATGATGCAAGTCCAAGTAAAATTTTCACTTCATTAAAATGGATGTTTTTCAATTGATGGAGCCTTTCAAGTTTTCTCTTTCATACGTTAAACAACATTAGAATAACTAGCTGTTTTATCATATTTTACTAATTCTATCCAGTACATAACATTGAAATATAGCAAAGATAAACCTAACTGTTCATGAGGCGAGCAGAAATTAAATTTGGCTTGTACAAATCGGCAATTACTGCCCCTGTGTAGAGGATATAGTATCGTGAATAATATTTATATCCTTTTAGAGCTGTTTTTTGTAGTGTTAGCTCGAAATCGTAAGTGTTCCACTGGCAAATCTCCAAACGGCTTCTTCTCTTTTCCTTCATTGAGTCTACCTCCCATAATTGCCAGTAGATAACAATATCTGCGGTTATATTTTAGAGATAGAATTTCCGTTACACGCTTTTTTTACTACTTTTGAAAAACTTTCAGTGATATGTCATCATTTATTTTTGTTTCATGGTGGTGATGATGATCCAATTATTGATAACAAAACTGCAACTATTTTTTTCATGAAGCATCTAGTCATCAACGTGCTAATTTAGTCAGTAAAGCATTCCATTGTTCACTATTCACCAGCACTCGCTTTTCAACACTACACAAGCTCCTGTAATTTGCATCTCTTCAATCTTAGGACAAGACGTTGGGTATCAAGCGGCTGTAGAGCTTCATCGTTGTCATGAAGGTGAAGCTTCTCTACTTTATCAAATACATCAATATTTTGATGGTCTATAAATGATGCTGGAAAAATGAATATATACTGTATCTGAATCTGTAGAGTAGGGAGGGTGAATGTGTAGGCTCAAAGCACTTAGGCCACATGTGACCCATCGCCAAGGAGTTGTCCTCCTACGTCATCGTCCATCCTATCCTTTCCAGGAAGGTCAACAGGTCACTAGGAGACATCTCCTTTATATCGACAGGTGTAGGCCAAGTCTCACTGAATACACACTCTCTTATTGACGATAACTCCGTTCACTCGCATAAGACATGCCTGACAGTTTCATCTTCCTGTTCAAACATCCTGCATAAAGGTGTGTCCACTAGCCCCATAGTATGGAGGTGTTTCCCTAGTTGACTGTGGCCAGTCGGAAATCCTACTGTTGAACGTAGGTTTCTCCTGGTCATCGCCATATATTTCTTCGGCGCCAGCTTCTCAAGGTAGCCCAGGGTAATCCTTTGATTCCACCCCATCTCTTGGGGGATGGAATCCGAAATCCGAAATTGTCGAAGTCGTTAGGCCGTATGTGTCACTGGGTCCTGAAATTTTAGGTCCAGCTGCTTCCCTGGCTGAAGAATTAGCAATGCAATTACCTTTACTCCTGTCGTGCCCTTTAACCCACCAAGGCGTTAGCTAAATCTTGGTGGCACTCTAGATATAACATGTTGTCTGTTCAAGGCTAATAGGGCTTGTCTACCTACTATCAGTGCAGATTGTTATGTTTTGGCTTGGCTTGGAGCTCTGGAGTAAACTCCACATCCTGAGCCTCCTTTAATTTTTGAGCTATCTGCATATATGCGTATCGCATCTGCAGCATCTGACTCTGTCTTCGGTTTTATTTGAATTTTGCAGGGTTTATTGAACACAAACCTATGAATATATGCTATGGTTGTAAGTTATTTTGGTAGATATATGCACAACTGGATAATGTCCCCAACAGAAGCAAAATAACAGCTCGTATCAGAAAAATTTACTCTCACCACCAGACTACGTGAAAGCCTCAATAAACTGGAGCTGATCTTAATAGCTAGTATTTAAAGCAGAAGAACGAAGAAAGCACAAATTAGTACACTTGATTTATTAAAAAAATGAGTACCATAACACTCTATTAGTTATTTCTCAGAAGAATGAGCCAAAGAAGCCACTAAAAAGAGAAAGCATGGTTAAGGTTTTAAATATTTTGAAGACTTGATAATTGATAATATACATAGTTAACAGGAACTCAAAGTGGTTCACAGATAATGGAGAGACTTGAAACAGTCTACGAAACTCAATCAGACGTTGGAAAATAGGGCATGTCCACGTGACGTCAAAAACTATTTTGACAACAGCCCCGTGGTAAAACAAAAAACAAAGCGTTCAGAGCACGTGATACTTAATAGTGAGGTTATAGCTGATCTATAATGGTAGATCGTATTTAAGTTTAGTTGGTTTTGCTTCAGTGTACTTCTTAAGTCATTCTAATTGTTGAGCCTGCTTATTCAATAATATATACAAAGATTAATAGTTGTTTATTGTTTGATAATTTTTTAACGTGTCTATTGTTTGATAATTTTGTAACGTGTCTATTGTTTATTGTTTTCCCTTAGGGGTATTGTCAACTCTCAACTGTCGTGGACATGCCCTATACAGGAGATTTATCCCATTAGATTAGATTACAAGTAGGTCGATTGGCTCAGCTGTTTGGGCATATAGACTAACAGTATACTAGTCAAGAAAACATTGTTGTATACTGTGTAAAAAATTTTTATTTAAAATTGCAAAGCGCTTTCGGCTATTGAGCCATCTTCAGTGCCATACCTGCAAGTAAGCAATAATAGTTGGAAAATTTTGAAAAAGAAATAAGTGAAGATCTACTCACTCGTCATATATGATACAAGAAACCTAATCAAATGTCTACAACATATTAACGTCACAATGATAAAATTACATTGAATTTAAAATTTAAAATTATCCCCTGATTGGGATTAAACCATGGAGCTAGTATTGAGAGGAGTCGCTACGCCTATCATA
>CAJUYI010001873.1:0-41609 GCA_910591695.1 Galerucella pusilla
ATTTTTTCTTCATGTGGTCGTAGATAAAGTTTTGTATGACACTTGTGCGTGAAGTACTTTTGCGCACTCGTTGCGAAAAAGTATAACTTCACGCACTTGTATCATAAATAACTACTAATTTGACATTTGGCGCAAATTTGCAAGCGAAAAAAATTCATTATTGTGAATCTTTACCTGTATAATTGGGAAATTCTTCCTTGTACATGCGATACACAGCAGCGTGAGCCTTCATAGTGGTGTAAGCACAAAGGTACTCATCAGTTCCATCACCTTTTATATTAGGCGCATGGTAACCAAGCCCATATCCCAAATGACATAATTGCCTAGGTTCATTTATTGTTATCCAAACTCCAACACCTGGTAAATTTTTAATAACGATTCGAGCGAAGTCGACGAAATAAGGAACTAATTTGGTACTATTCCAATGTATACCATCAGCAAAAAGTCGTTGTGGCAAATCCCAATGGTATAGAGTACATACGGGAGTTATATTGTACTTTAACATCTCGTCGACGACGTTTTTATAATAATCGATACCTGCCTGATTTATATTGTCGGTGTAGCCTGTTGGCAAAATTCTATAAAAGAAATGGAAGTTTTTAAATATTATTAGATCCAATGATCCAAGATAACAACGCAACTTTTTAAATTCATTCAAGCATATCTTTTTAATGACGCCAAAAACTCCAAATCAATAGCAAAAGTGGCTTATTTCTCCTGCACAATGGGATAACTGACTGCTGTAACTTGAGAACAGCAGAGAACGGTCAAGTTTGAATGAAAAATCAGAAACGAACAAAATGCCTTAACAATGCCAAATTGTCGACAAAATTTAATTTGTTTTAATCTTCATTCTGTTTGAACTAATGCTCAACTTAAACTTGTGACGCATTTCGCTAACAACCGAGTGAAGGTATAATGTTTCTATTATACTTAACAGAAAATACTACATTTTCAACTGTTTATAAAATACAGTAAATATGACATTTTCGGAACAGCGCACGGAAATTTTTTCCCGATCCCTATTTCCGTGCGCTTAATAATAAACATAGATATCCATAATACTAGATATCCTATGGCAACCCGAAGAAAAAAAAGAAACGAGTAATGTGTCTATAGCAACGATTTATTTATTAATGACAAATTTCATTTTCTGTTAGTGAAAATTAAGTATTTATGTATTTATTACATTTTGCAAAAATGAATTCAGATTGTGAAGAAAATCGGGATATTCGCGAAAATATCTTACAACGAGCGACAGAAGTGAGTGCAGATTTATTACCAGTGAAATCCAGGTTGAGATATGAACAAGAATATAACAGTTTTACCAAATGGCGGACTCAGAAACAAATCAAAATTGTGAGTGACGATATTCTTTTAGTATATTTTTCTGAAAAAGCCAACACTATGAAATCCTCCACTTTATGGAGTCGATTCTCTATGTTAAAGAGTTGTTTGGCAATAAAAGAAAATACTCACCATCAATATCCAAAAACGATTGCTTTTTTGAAACGACAAGCTGTAGGATATATACCAAAGAAATCCAAGATTCTTACAGCAGAACAAGTAATCAAATTTTTATGTGAAGCTTCAGATGGAGAATATCTACTAGCAAAAGTAATTTTAGTGTTTGGCATCTTCGGTGCATGCCGCAGAGATGATTTAATACGTTTGAGTTTAGATGATGTGGAAGATAATGGGCGTTTCCTTGTCGTGTTCTTACGAGATGGAAAAATTCACAGGTCAAGAAGTTTTACCATTACCAATGAAAATTGCAAATTCGATCCCTGTACAATTTACCGTAAATACGCAGATCTCCGCCCTAAACATATGGAGAGTAGAAGATTATTTGTTGCATACCGAAACCAAAGATGTTACGCTCAACATGTTGGGTGCCATACTATCAGTGGTATTCCAAAACTTGTTGCAAAATACCTAAAACTAAAAAGTCCCGAAGAATATACCGGACATGGGCTAAGGCGCTCTTCGGCAACCATGTTGGTGGAAAGCGGCGGTGATTTGCTCACTTTGAAAAGACACGGAGGATGGCTTTCTTCCAATGTAGCAGAAGGATATATAGAAGAGTCCATACAAAGAAAAATTGAAGTATCACGGAAGTTGTTTAGCCCTTGTAACTTGGAAACTACAACATCTGTAACAGTCAATCAAGAGAACCAAAGCACACACGAACACTCCGCTTCAACATCTTTAGCAGAGTCTTTAGTTCAACAAAAAGAAATGCAAAAGGGATTGAGCTTCAACAATAATACGAATTGTACAATAGATATTACTATTAATAATAACGGTTCTGTCCAAAATTAATTTTCTTAGAATTACCTACTTGTATTTTTTTTGTTAATTTGAGTTGTATGTACTTACATTTTTACTGTTTTAAAAATATCGATACCTGATCGATACCCGACTTACAAAGTTTAACAAACACGAAGTACCTACACAAGTTATCACAAACAGCTTCAACGATGTTATTTCGCAATATCACGACTATAACATAATTTACACAGATGGATCAAAGATGGAAAATGGCACCTCATGCGCTGTTGTTACGAATTCCGAGATAATTGGACTTAGACTACCAAAAGCATTCAGTATATATTTTGCAGAACTATATGCAATTCACAAGGCATTACACATAGGTATGCAAAAATCAGTCAACTGGAAATTTTCTTTTGGTCACAGACTCACTCAGTGCAGCAGTTAGTGTGGGGAAACTGTATCACACCAATGAACTCCTTGTCCAAATAAACAAACAGATTGCTGAACTTAATATCAGTCATAAAACGGTATCTGTCCTTTGGGTCCCATCACATACAGGAATATGCGGTAACGAAAGCGCTGATAAGGTTGCCAAGCAAACATCAGAAAATTCATCCCTTCCATTTGCAGAGAACAGAATCACCAAATCAGATCTGAAGAGCCTCATTAGGGAAAAAGTGCATCAACATTGGCATAATATGTGGTTAAGTTCAAGCAGCAAACTGAGAAAAGTCAAGCAAAGTATAACACCTTGGAAAACATTGCCCACTAAAAGAAGAACACAAACCATTTTGACACGACTACGTCTGGGTCATACACGTTACACTCACGAGTATCTTATTAAAAGGGAAGATCCACCTATGTGCATAACATGTGATGTACAAATAAGTGTTGAACATGTATTAGTGCAGTGTCCGGTTTTTGAAATAAATCGTAAAATGTGTAATTTTCCGTGCTCCATAGACTTGTTATTGAATGATCACTGTAACGTGGATAATCTTATGAAATTTCTGAAGGACATTGACATTTATGAGAAAATCTAAATAATATGTTATGTAGATGATTATTTAACAAACCATACTGTACCACTGCTAATAACCCAAGGCGGTTGATGCAGTTTATTTCTAAATAAAAAAAAAAATAAAAAAAAAAAAAATATTCCCGATTTTCTTAATAATTTTTTGCGATATTTTTTGTTTATGTTGATTTCAGGTACCTAAGTATAATAAAAAATATCGTTCATTACTCGTCCAGAAATGGATTTTCCGTTCTTGCATGACTTCCCGTGTTCGGCGCGCACGGAAAAATCCTCATTTCTGTACTGGTAATGAAATATACTATTTCGAACAAGGGCATAGCCAGGATTTATAACAAGGGGAGGCAAACCATTGTCCATGGTCATCCAAAATGTAAAATCTTGGTATAAAAAGGAAAGGCAAATGAAAACTAAACTGAGATTTTAATTATACTTTAATTAAACTAACAACATTTTTCTTGCGTTTAAACTAAATTTATCCAAAACTTTCTTCACTATGCAGTTCTGATTTTCCTTCAATAATTTTTCGATGCACACTCTGCAAACACAATCCAGTGAGTCTGTCATCACCCATTGTACTCCTGAGCCACGTTTTTACCCTTCGTATGGTACTGGACGATCTTTCCACTGTAGCAGTAGTGGATGGGAAAGCACTTAATATTAGCAGTGCGTGCCTTGCTATAGGGAAAAAAAAACATTAACTTCCTCCAAAAGTGCAGCCACTTCAATGTCCTTCAATTTGTCTTCTGCTTAATTCTTTTTCTTCTTCATATTGTACGACAAATCTAATCATCCAAATTCCAAATTCCATGGAAGATTCTGCATTATTTTTGGAATCTTTTGAAGCCATTTTGAGCATGCTTGAAGGATGAAGATGAGTTAAAGCAAAAACAGGTGTATTTTCGTTGGAGAATCCAACATCCAAAGACGAAGTTGGAGAATCAAGATAGGGGATAATTATTGATAATTATTGATAATTATTTTATCATTGTGACGTTAATGTGTTGTAGACATTTCTTTAAGTTTCTTGTATCATATCTGACGAGTAAGTAATGCTTTACTAATTTCTTTTTTAATAATTTTCCAACGATTATTGCTTACTTGCAGGTATGGCACTGAAGATCGCCTAACAGCCGAAAGCTCTTTGTCAGTAAAGCTTTTTGAAAATGTTTGTATGCTCTTATATTTTTCCGACCATCTTGTTGCACAGAGCCTTGAAAGATTTGGAACCGATTTCCTACGGGCTGGCCATTCACGAAAGAAGGTTATTTGGCCTGATTCTATAAGAAAGTGGTTAAAAGAGTGATTAGAGTAATACCGTGGTTAGAGATAAAATTTTAATTACTAGTCTAGTCACTCCATCCATGTTTCGGATTCTATAGAACCAAAATCAACCACGGTTATTAAACTTCGTACGCTTAATCACCTTGATTAAAGTAGTTTGAATGTATCATGCGAAGTTAGCCGATTCTGGCATTTTGACAGAATGCATTAACGTCAAATTGCAAATTCGGCGGGGTTATGTTATGCGACTATTATGCGGGCACATGTTCCCAGACTCCGAATACTTACTGTTGTATTTTTCAAGACTACACTAGGTATTAGGTCATTATTTTCAACAGTGAACACTGATTAGTTTGTGAGATGTTTATTAATGTTATTTTTTTGTTTGCTTTCTGTTCAACAATTTGTTGTTTGCTCAATAAAGTTGTGCTCTCAATCAATATTAATAGTTTTTAATGATAATATTCACAACACAATAATCAACAGTAACTTAAAAATGGCGTGTGATCAGTATTTCCCTTGTGTTTCTTCCGGCAGTCAGTATGGGATGTCATTGTTTCCTAGGTCGTTGTCATTATCATCATCTTCGTAGTCCTCATCACATACTTTCCACTGCTTTTCGCTCACTATAATCACTTTGACAATGACAAGAAAGAGTGATTAAAGCACAACCACCAGAGAAACCAGGCCGAATGTGTTTTTAACCGTTACAATTGTGTTTCTTATTTCTGATAGCTTGATAGTATCATTGACCACTAGATTTAGTCTGTGGCTGGAGAAATGGAATTTTTTGTTTATCAAAATTTAAAAATTATTTTTGCTTCCAAGTGGGGCAGTTGCCCCTCCCTGCCCTTCGCTGGCTACATCCATGTATTCGAAGATCATGTGTGGAAGAATTTTTAAAAAAAGTACTTGTTCAATATTTTCCATAACAAAATTAAGTATGGGAGGATAAGGATTAAAAAATTTAGACAAGCCCCAAGGGAACACGACAAGAAAAATGTATTTTTAAGTAAACCAGAATCGCTAAGCTCCTTGTACAATATTAATCACTTGAATGGAAATAAATGCATAAAAATGTGAAAAAAACTTACCTAGTCCAGGAAATTGAAAATCTGAACATTTTAAATCCAAGATTGGCTGCTAAACCTATATCTTCTTTATATCTGTGATATGAGTCACAAGCAATGTCACCAGGAGCTTGCGTTTCCACATTATGAAAATAATAGTCCCAAATACTTTCGCCTTTACCACTTTCATTCCAGGCACCTTCTATTTGATATGCGGATGTAGAAGCACCGAAGGGAAGATCTATCGGAACGTCTTTTTCTATTAAGTTTTCAGCTGCTAAAATACTAGAAAATACCGAGTTATATATAAGTTCATTACTGTCGTTCCAAACAGACAAGCATTGACGGTTTATTGATTATTCGCAAATTTGGCGATAGAAAGATTAACAAAATTTGAATATTTAGGAAGTATAGTAAGAGAAGTTGGAAAAATAGATGCAGAAATAACAAACAGAGCGAATAAATCAACAAAAATATACTACTCTTTAAATAAAACAATTCTGGGACATAAATATATAGACTTAGAAGTGAAGATGAAAATTCATAATATGCTATATGCAAGTAAAAAATAGACTGTGCCATAGATATGAAACATTTAAGAAGAATTGCAGGGAAAACTAAATGAGATAGGATTAGAAATGATGTCATTAGAGACAACTAAACAGGAGCTGACAACTGGTATAATAAATAAGAGACAACTTAGCTGGCATGGTCATATGGTAAGAATGGAACCAAATAGGTTAACTAGGAAAATAATGGAGATTGGAAAACCGATCAAAAAAGAAGGGGTAGGCGTAGAACGAAATGGTTAGACCAAATACAAGAAATAGGTTTGGAAAGAGGAATGAAAAGCCTAGCAAGAGACAGAAAGGCATGGAAGGAATGGGTACAGGACATGGAATCCACATCCGACGCCTGAAAGGGCAGAAGGAACAAGAAAAGAAGAAGACGAAGAAGAAGATTTGATCTCATTTGGGGAAATCTGAAACTAGTTCAAAACTGCACTGTTGGAACTTAAACTGACATTTGTTTGCCGTTTATTTATTGAGAAAGTCCATTCAAATTGCTGTTAAAAACAGTAAATGTAAAAACGTTATTAAGAATTTTTTAAACTCTGCTCCAAACCACCCTGCTATATGATATGTAAAATAAGTTTAGTAAGTTGGATAAACCCGTGGTTTTGAACAGATCAGAAAGTACCAAGCTGCTTTCCGCTTGCTTTTGATTTACATAGTAGGATCGTTCCAACAAAAGACATTCACTGATGCGCTTCGCATACCTTTCAAATAAGTTCTTGTTTATGCGCGTATTTGGGGAAATCTGGAACAAGTCCACGACTGCTCTGAAAAAGCAGCAAAAAACCTTACCGAAAGGCAACAATGTTTATGCGCATTGAGCTCATGCTGACATTGTTTATTTGTTGAAACAAAGAGACCCGACATGTAAAATAATATGCTAAGCTGGACGGATAAGCGCGTGGTTTTGAACAGATCCGAATACATCATACTTGATGCGCTTGCATCTGATTGACAGTACCTGGCAAAAACACAAGCTCGTGCGACAGTATCCAAACCGTTTGCATTTAACGTTGGAACTGCTTATAGACCTGGAGCCGAGAGGATTTTTGCATGTATCATAGATCCAACGCTGACGCTTCGGAGAATGATAGACAATGCTAATCTCCACCTTGAATTCTCTAAAGTGTAGCTTTTAGGGAAGGGGTGAATTTTTAAACGTTTTATTAATATCCAATATCCATGCCCCTGGCTCACTTTGATTCTTGTTTTATGTCGTCAAGGAGGTCACCAGCCACCAACTCAAGATGCCATACCGTTATGGAGTCACCTCAGGTCAAAACGTGTAATTTGTCCACTGTGTACATGGATCATGGGCTCCGCGAAGCAGTTTTCGCTTGGTCTATGATCCAGGGGCATGGATATTATGTACACGTTTGAAAATTCACCCTTCTTTGAAGCTACACTTTAGGGGCGCCATACCGGAATTCAAACTGGGGAATAAAGTTGTTTATCAGGCGCGGTGCCTATAATATATGCAAAAACCCTCTCGGCTCAAGGTCTATTACTAACAGTAACCAAACTGCCAAACTATCCTGGATTGTTGTTGGTACTTTAAAATGTACCTGCGCATGTTCATAACAATCCCTGATAGTTGCGGACCCGTGTTGGAACTGATTTCAGAATCTGTTTTTTGTATCTCCAACAAACAAATTATTTATTGCTTGTAATTAATGGGAGAAATAAAATAATTATTAGAACCGCTTAACAAAAGATTTTTTACAAACACAAAATAGGAAAGTAAGAAACCACATTTTTATTCAGAAAATCAGCCATGATTAAGTTTATATCTTGTATTTTGTTATGTATAGAATTTGGAGAAATGGGGAATTATATGTGGTATGTATATACCTAATAACTATTAAAACAGTGACTTTTTTCCATAGTTACTCATAACCAATATATTTTTTCATTGTTCATATTGTTTAGAATTTTAAATTGAAATTGTTTTGTTGAACTTATCACTAGCTCACAATAAAAATTAAACAGAGTCTCTTTCTGCACTTAGGAAAATACGTGACGATACTCTAGGCAGATGTTGGAACAATGCATAACTGTTCAGGAAAGTCATTAAGGCATGTTTAAAGGAGAGACATAAAATCACATTTGTTGGACCTGGAACGTCATGTTAAATTTAATTTGACAGGTAACGACCGACTCGATTAGTTGGGATTGGACATTGCGTGTTGTCGCATGCGCTGTAATAGTATATTACGTGACGTGTGTGGTAAGAAGCATTTTACGCACGAATGGAAATGTTACGCACGATGCCGCGTAGCGTAAAATGTTTTACAGCACGAGTTACGTACTATACTTTACCTACGACCTACTTGTACTTGTATTTATAAGAAAAATAAGAAATAACAGTTACATTATCAGAGGTGCTTGGTTAACTTTCATCTCCTCCATCTCTATTACTCTATTACCAATGAAAGAAGCACATTAAAGAACTAACTTTTAATCATTATTAATATTATATTGTTGATAATCAAAAGTCCATTTTTCAATAATGATCAATACATAGATCATAATCATTATAATACATAATCAATATTAGCCCTTTGTGCTTCTCGTGGCAATATCGAATGTTGTCAAATAGTAAATTTTGAATGAAATGGCGACGTCTATTGACAGTTGCTAAGATGTTGCTAGGGAAGCCGTGCGATTTACTTGACAGCTGTGCGTTTTTTTACTGTGCGTAATAGACATCATTACATTGATGCCGACTGTGTGTTATTGACTGAAATAACTACATAGGAACCTAGGATAAACGTCAAATGCACAGAATGCTTGAGTTAAAAATCATGGGTTTCTATTGATTAAAAATCTGTATCGTAATAAAAAATCTGTATCGTAATGGGTATCATTGTGAAACGGATTATGGGCATATAAGTGCATTGTTATAACACGGGTGTAGAAAAAGAATTTTATAAGGATCTAGCATGTAGTGAGGTGTAATGTGTGCCCACCAGCACAATATGGTCGACCTGTCATTAACGTTATTCTAGAATGGTCGATACATGCACAACCTGTCAATAATGCGATACTCCGATTGATCGAATATTCAAATACCAGCTGATGGTAGCCAAATAACAAACAAAAACTTTCATTTAACGTATTTGTGAAAAAATTTAACTTCATTTCCATTCATGTGAATATTTATGATATTTGTAAACTTATTCATGCGCTAATTCACAAATAATCAATTGTTTTCAGTACTTATCTCTAATTAAATATAAGTTTCTTGAAAAAAACAAAATTAAAATAAATAGTGCTAGCAAAAACAAGTGAAAAAATTACCCAGTTCTCCATTGACCATACTTGAAATTACATTGAAAGTTTCGGACACTTTTGATTGATACTAAATACAGTTCACATCATAACACTTTTTATTTTCTTTTTCAGAGAATATTGTAAAGGTAAAATCAACTAAGGGCCGGTTTTACAAGAAAGATTTATACTAGGTATAGTCATTCTGGGAATAAAGTCTCTCTTGTAAATTGTAGTGTAAACTGTGCTCAAATACTAGAGGTACGCTTACATTCAAATCCATTTAAAATTGATATTGGTATTACTTAACAGATGATTGTCTGTAAGAAGTACAATTTAAGAGATCTCTTAGTAAAATGGTGTAAAATAATTTGAAAAAAAACCAGAGGTTGATAAGGAATAAGCTGTAAAACTAATTTGAAAACATCACTGGTAAGTATGCCCTTTATACAGGAAATATGATTTCAGTTGATATTTAGATAACATTAGAAACTTAGAAAATTAAAATATAAATAAAATGAGAACATAAATTCAAGCAAACATACTCCACATAATAATATACAAAAAATGTATGTAATTATTGGTGCACTTTACTTTACTAAAACCATTGAAACTAATTCTTGACACTTATTTATCACCAATCTTCAGCTACCCAATCTGGGCACTTGGGGGATAACATTAATAGATTAAACATGCAAAGAGGATTCAAAAGAGTTTAGTAAAAACATGAATACATTCAGCTAATTATTTTACCACCAAACGATCACAATTTTCGATATTTCCTAACCTCAATTACCTCACACGTGAACCGCGAACTGTCAAAGGAGCTAGCAACCAATAAAAGTTTTATAATTGGCTGTTCTGGTACGCGGTTTAAACTAGCGCCCTCTAGTATGAGCAGAAATTGAAATACATGGAGTTCCATCTCCATGATATAACAACATAACCTAATTTAATTTCAATAATTATTTATAGGGCATGTCCACGTGACGTCACAAACTATTTTGACAAGACTTAGGTGGTAAAACAATAAACAAAGCGTTCAGAACACGTGGTACTTAATAGTGAGGTTATGCTGATTTATAATGGTAGATCGTGTTTGATTTTAGTTGATTTAGCTTCAGTGTACTCTTAAAGTTATTTTAATTGTTGAGCTTGCATATTTAATAATATATAATATGGGTTAATAGTTGTTTGTTGTTTGATAATTTTTCATCATGTCTATTGTTTATTGTTTTACCACCCAAGTATTGTCAATGTCAACTGTCGTGGACATGCCCTATAGACCTATCCAAGATGCTGTCAAATGATTTTCAAAATGGCCGCTGGTAGACACACAAATCTTTTGTTATGATATTATTGCATGTAAAATCTGTTTAGTTCGGTCAAATTAACTCGTCTTCTGTGGTCTTCTTTAATCTAAAGGTTCAGTTCTTTATTGTGATTAATTATAAATAATTCAGTGTGAAACTAGAAAATATGCCTACTACTCGAAAATATTTGTATGCTGACAAACTTTTATAAGCATTTGTGTAAAAGCTGTGTGTCAGGACCAAATACGACACTATGTGGAAATAAATCACTGGTGGAAAGTCGACTTCTTGAGTTTCTTCAATAGGACCAGGGTTATTCATGAGTGTGTAAGGATCAATACCCTGAATAACTCTTATCTTTTTCTTGTATCTTATGGCAATTTCTTTACAGTCACTCTCTAACGTCAATAGATAATCACTTTAATTGGAACAAGCCATTATTTAAACTTTAAACACGTATAATAGGAAAAAAACTATTAACACAACTATGCACCTATGCAAAACGCAGGTAAATGATCTTTTTTTTATTGGTGAACCATTTTACCTATTTTAAGCACGCCTCAGCGTGTTTAAATCGAATTTTTTAGCACGCGCGTGTTTTAAAGTTACCGTGGCAACATCAACAACTCGAGAAACGAAGTCTAAATCTATGGTCTAAAATCTAAATCATTTCTAAATGACAATTTTTTCATCATTGATCTGACAGGAGTAGTTTGTAACGTCAAAGCTTTCATTCGAACAATATTTAACTATGTCAAATTTATAAATTAAAATGGAAAGTGCAGTTCATGGACCTGTTTATAGGTCCATGGTGCAGTTGGTATTGTTTGAAATATAAATATTTCGATTTTTCAAATCTTAGGAAATGGTATTTAAATTAATACTATTGACATCCACAGAACTCAATAACGTTGAACTTCCATCAAAATACAAAATAGTTTATGCTTTTCTCATTTCCATGACAACGCAAGGTATATATACATCATATATCACGAATTCAACCATTTGACATTTAGTTCTTAATGACAATCATGATTTCCATTTCTTGTTGTTGTAGTAGTTATAGACCGGTATTTATAATTTCAAAGTGCACCAATAAAAAAAAATATCGTAAAGTATTCGTGGATAACTGGTCTTTAAAACACTTGCTCTATTTCGAGCACTCCGGCTTCGCCGTCGTGCTCGAAAAATCGCGCGTGTTTTAAAGACCTTAATATCCACTTATACTTTAATATACTATTTTGTGTCTACCAACGGCCATTTTGTATGTCAGATGGTCACGTGTTCTGGATAGCCTTATTCATTTTCTATTTCAATTTAGCACAATCGTTTCTACTGGTGTTCATATATTATGTTCGGGATATAAATGTCTAAGAATATCTTGAATATGTTGTATATTGTATGTCCAAAAATGATGTTTTGAACTTGAAAGTTCACGTTGACTGTGACAAGCTCTATATCGCTAAACAATATTTAAATAATAAGCTAATAAACCAATACAAGAAGACCTACTATATGCGGACACGATAAAGATTTCGTCTCGGTAGATATAGATCCGTACATATCTCATATTGGACAAAAATGGACAAAAAAATTGTCCTCTTAGCCATCGATTTATATTACAGTTTAAAATTTTGTGTCAACTTACGATATCACAGGAAATAAATAAAAAGGCCATGATGGTAACATTTTTGCTAGCAACATCTCAACAATCAAGAAAAACTATTTTTGACAATTACAAAGTTTGTGTGTCAATATATATACATCGCTATACCTAAATTTTATCTGCAATTTAATTTTTATGATATTATAATCGACTATATAGTCCAGGAACAGGAAATTATATCAATTTTATTTTTATTTTTTTCCAAATTTTTTTCTTAAAATTAGTGATATTTAGACGAAACACTTATTGGGCGTTTAATTGAAGCTCCAACAAAATAATGTTTTCAGGAATTTCATCATAATTTGTTTAGAAGATATACTTCGTCGAGTTGATTGATTAAATTGGCACCATCAATTATAGGCTCCTCATCCTTCAGGCTTTGATGCCGTTTATGTGACAATGCTTCACATTCGAAGATAATGTGAGAGGCTGTTTCCTCCTCTTCAAAGCACAACCGATATATAGGTTTCTCCCTGCATATTATGCCCATTGTTTGCATGTGCTTCCTTAGGGTACAGTAACCTTCTTATCTGCCACATACCTAACCTATTGACATTTGGTCGTCTTCTCCATAAATGTTTCAGATTCAAGCTCCATAACTTCACAGAGTACATTTTCTAAATTTATTATTATGATAATATTCCAAAAAATATATTTTGTTGAAGCTTCAAGCATGCAGTCAGGAACAGGAGCTGGAGTCCATGGTGCTAGACCCAGGTGCATTCATGCACGCATTGTTGGAGAAGTTTGCATCTGTATTCCAGGCAGCAATCTACGTTATCGACAACGTGTTATAAATATCGAAAGAGTGTAGAGAGGCCAAAAGATTCTTGTAATTTTAGGTAGTCAGCAAGCACTAAAATCTTTAGAATATAACCAGGGGGTCAGGTAATCTCGTCCCCGCTACCTACGTTAATACTCTGATACTCTGGCCCTAAATTAATCCGAACAGTAATTGCGCCCCCGGAATGAAAATACAATTAAATGTTGTTCTTAGAATTGAGGTAAGGCAGCTACTTGATGAAAATAACAACTCCTTGAATTATCAGATTTGTAATCATTTGAATTTGAGCTGAAAGTGTTGAAAAATAGCATTATGAAAGTATAAATTATTGAAAGTATTCGTGGCAAAAATTTACTTGTAATCGATAACTACAAGTAGGTATAGTTTACATAAATATTGAAAACTTCAGACAAAACTTGTTGAAAATGTACCAACAGAAAGTGCAAAGCATGTGTTTATACACTCGGTGAATGTAGTGCAATTTGTGTAACCAAATCTTCGTTCGAACACTGCCATCCTGCAGATATTTCTACCTTGAATAGGCAAATAGTTTCTGCTTCCTGCAAAAGAAAAGCCGTGGAAGATGTTTCCGAAAAACCATCAAAAATTATTCGCTCAGCATTGAAAGAAAATCTACCAGCAACTTTGACAACTCAAGATGTCGAGTACATAAGGAAAAATATGTATAAAAGTCGACGTAAGTTAATACCCGCTCTTTCCACGAATATTAACGACGTACATCAAATATTGAATTCGATCAACGTAAGAACTTCTCAAGACGAACAATATCTTTTTATCAATTGCTTGACAAGCAATATTATTGTTTTTACGTGCACAACAAATCTCGAAGCTCTGGAAAAATCAGAACGCATCTACGTTGACGGTACATTTGATTTCTGTACCAAATATTTTTGTCAAATGTTCACTAATCATGGTTTTTTTAAGCGGACATTACAAACTACTGATTCTGGATAAGTGTTCCGAAATCAATATTGTTTTAGCAATCAATCAAGTTGTGTGTGATTTTGAGATGGGTATTGATAAAGAGGTTCGGGAAGTATGGCCTTCCGCCGAAATAATTGGTTGCCGGTTCCATCTTACCCAGGCATGGTTTCGAAAAATTAAATCAATTGGCCCACTTTCGGAATACAATAACGCCAACAGTGATATAGGCCGTTGGTTACGTTTAACTTTTGGTCTAACTTATTTGTATCCTGATGTAGTCGGTGATTGCATTGCCTTCGAATTAAATGGAAACAGACCGGACGATACAAGGTTGGAAAAGTATTCAGATGATTTGATCAAAAACTATATTGATGACCAATCTCATTTTCCGCCGACAATGTGGGCCAAAAATTCAGCAAATCTAGCTAGGACAACAAATGGAATAGAGACGTTAGTGTTATAAATCGCCAGAAATTTATTGAGAATATTATTGAGAGATCACCAAAGCGGTGAGATAGACAGACTTTATTTTCTAGCATGTGTATCATTCAAATGTATCAAATTTTGACATTTGCATCGTTTAATAACATTTATTGAATAGTAGTAAATAAAAACTTAATGGAAATTTGTTTTATTTCTCTCTATTATTTAGATACTAGTCTTAGCGTTATACTTGTCAAAGTACCCCTTAAATACTTAGCGTACTTACACAACTGAGAAACTATAAGTATAGGTATATGTTTATTTTATAGGGACCAGATTACTTGTACGGAATATTATATCTGCCGGCCACGGGGACCAAATTACCTCCTAAATATCTGTGAGGACATATTTGGGGACCAAATTACCAGCTCCGGTAACCAGATCAGATCTAGACTGGTCTGCGACTGCCTACAAAAACCATTAACCTCGGCAAACCATAATAGTGTAACTCTTAAGTGGGTCCCGGGGCACATTGGTCCTGAACAGTATTTGGGATATCAAAAACTGCTGTACGTGGTATCTCGCTGGATTCAAACTAAACATCAGTAGTAATGGAGACATGTGCCCAAACAAGAACACAGAAAACTGCTGGTCAAAACACGGAGACGCTGCCTAACGAAATATTAGACCTCAGCAGGTGGCAGATAAGAAGAGAGACGGGGTTACTCACCGGTTATTGTACTCTGAGGAAGAACATGCATACAATGGGCACATGCAGGGAGGAAACTATCTATCGATTGTGCATGGAAGAGGAGGAAACAGCTTCTGATAGTAACAGTAACAGATTTTTAAAAAGCGTCCGTGAAAGGTATTTGAAGCGATATAACATCAATTCATATACAAAATATAATTATTGAAAATAAAATAGAGAAATTCATCTTTTAATACAGTTCTCCTTACTATTTATTTTTCCAATAAATTTAAATATACAGAAATATCTTTTTTTAAAATCCGTATCATTAAAATTTATTATTTATTTGCCTGTCTTGGTTTTAGGGTAATGAGTACTAGAAAAAATTCTAAAAAATTGTTATTTTTTTCAGATAGCGTCACATAAATCATGTTATTTATGGTAAATAATTGATTCCTAATATTTTACCCATTATGGGATAATAGGATATTGTTTAAACGGCACCTAATTATATTTTTTATTGGTCCAAGTACACTACGCGTCATATAAACTGGATGATTGGAATTGTAACTACAAGCAAGACGAATCATTAACTGCATAGTTAAGGGAAAAGCAAAAGTTGTAAGAATTCTGCCGCCGCCCGACAAACTTAATGAAGAACATAAACGAGGTAGGTTAATCTGTCCTTAAATTATGTTTTACGCCAACCAAAAAATAATGTAATCACGACGTGAGGGCCATATTAGAGGTTATAGACCGTCTCCAAGTGAAGTGAATAAAAATTATGTTTCTTCGATTGATAGGTCTGAAGGCTTACACAAAATAGTATGTATGTATGTATGTATTTGACAGTCACTGAGACCTAAAAGTTCTATTGTGCCCCCTTACTTGTACTTAGTTTCTGAAGAGATTCTCAGATCCTAGTACCTCCTGTATTCCTATTTTCCGGAGGAATTTTAGAATGTCAGCTTAGGTAAATGTTTCGCTTCTATCCAGTAATCTCCCAGTAATCTCTAGGATTCTGAAGTGCTGTGCAGTTGGAAAGTATGTGGATGGAGGTTTCTTCTTCCATTCCAGAAAATCTGCATTCTTCTTCCTCCACTATTTTGAGCTTTTTCAGGTGCTCATTCCGGCGACAATGTCCCGTTAGGATCCCTGTTAAAACTCTTAGTGCAGTTTTACGTTGACTTATGCATTCATTTGATCTCAACAGGATGTAGTCACTCAGAAGAGTCTTTGATTGTATAAGCCCTACTAGATCTTTCCAATGGTCAGATCTTCTCTTTTTCCCGGCTCTACCTATTTCTTCCAATATTACATTGGAGCTGATTCCGCAAAAGGGTTCAGGCCCCCAGAAAGGTATTTCAGTCCCCCTCTTTGCTAGTTCATCTGCTATTTCATTTCCTTCTATTCCAGTGTGTCCTGGAATCCATAGTAAGGTGACTATATTGTTCTCGCCCAGTTCATTGAGTTTGTCTAGGCATTCCCACACCATTTTGGAACTGATTACACAAGAGCGCAGGCTTTAATGGCTGCTTGACTATAATAATAATAATAATAATAATGTTTATTCGCATAAATTACATACAAAATATAAACTTTTAAGAAAAATCAGTACAAATAAACAGGTGTACCACGAAGTACGACAAAGATACTTGTGTGTGGTATAACACAAAAAATACTAGAATAATAATTATCGGATACATACAACAATTTGTTTAAAATTTACCCTAATGCTAAATAAAATCATATATTAGGTTTTTTTTTTAATTTTTTATTTTTTTTTTGAATATTTTTAATGCAAATACATAATAATAACAATAACTGGATCATTGAATCAGTTCCTCTACAAAATTTCTGGACATATCAAATACAAATTGTTTTACTTTTTTTTTGTATAGAGACTCTCTAGTTTCATTCCTAATATCAAGTGGAAGTGAATTACAAATTTTAGGACCCAAATATGAGTAGCTTTTTTGACCGACACTTTTTTGCATGTGGGGAGTAGTAAATTCCGTTTTATTTCGCGTGTCATATTTGTGTCTTAAATTTATTAGTTCGTGTTTGTTAGCGTGTTGGATGATACAGATATTTATATAAAATAGTTGCCTGATATCAAATATTTCACTCTGAAAGTAAAGAGTATTACTTGGACAATCATAGCTTTGATGAAGAATTGTCCTAAGAAAACGTTTTTGAAGGATTTCTAATGCTGAAAGATGTGTTTTTGAAACTCCACCCCAGCCCATATTCCGTAATTTAGATGAGGTTCCACCAAACTTTTATATATCATTTGTTTTTGTTTAAAGTTAAGTATTTTACAAATTTCTTTGGATTTAAATAATATATATCGTAACTTTTTTAAAAGATGTTGTACGTGTTGATCCCACCTTAAATTTTGGTCTATTATAATACCGAGATATTTAACTGTTTTACTAGATATTGCAAGATTTTCAATAAGCAGTTTATAATTTGGAAGAGCATTGGCATATGAACTAACTGGTAAGTAGACTGTTTTACTGATGTTGAGCGACAAAAGTCTGAAATCGAGCCACTTCTTGACAGCTTCCAAGTCTTGTTCTACTTTCTGTTTTAAACTGAACCAGTTGCTATCTACACAAAACAATACGGTATCGTCGGCGAAACTTATGATTTTGCAGTTTGTTTCTAACATAAATAGGTTATTTAAGTAAATATTAAACAGGATATCCGACATTATGCTAATCCTTTGTCTTCTGTATCCTTTATCAATATTGAACTGGGCGCACTTTGTTATGGCGTGGATTTCCGCTTGAAAGATACTTGGGGTTTTTCCCAAGCTTTCAGAGTGTTTGGTTCCTGGCCCAAACACTCCTATCCCAGTTCCTTCTATTGCTTTTGAGCCGTCTGTGTACCATTGAATGGCATTCTTTCCAAGTCTGGTAATGGTATTTGGATCCCATTCCTTCTTGTTGCTCATTTCCGTAACGAATTTCTTTGAAAAGTTATACTTTTTCATCATACCGTCTTGTAGCAATGCCCAGGTTGTCTGATTTCTAAGAAGTGAGGAGGTGTTTTTTTTTTAATGAATTAATACTTACACAAAATAGTATTAGCACTTCAAATTCTTTAGGGATTAGTACAGATTAGTCAATTTTAAAATATCAACTACTGTTGACATAGTCCAAAGTTTTATTATCAATTCTGTTAATGCTACGGTCATCTGAAGCTTCCCGATTAGCTATTTCATTATCTTTTATACTGGCGTGGGATGGAATAAGCACGAACTTGACTAGCTTATTCTGCAATTACAATTCAACAGAAAAATTTGCTTTAATTTACAGCATTAGCATTAAGGTGTAGCCATTGCCCTCTATCATCAATATTAAATTAGTGCTTTAAATTATCCCAAAATACAAATTTAAACCTTAACACAACTTAAACCTGTATCTCGGAAACGTCAAATATATTTGGCTTGAATCTATAGTTTAGAAATTGAACATTCTTAATGAATCACCCTGTATACGCGGTTTTTTAACAATTACTATTATTGTGGTTAATATATATCCAAATATCTAATTTTTTTTCAGTGTAACCGTCGTCTGGGTGCTATTGGACTCAAATGGCAAATGGTTGAATGACGGCCGGTGTCTGGGGTCTGGGTCTGGCGCCTAAAAGGGAAGTTGCGTACGTGGGTGGGGAAACTTCCTGTGGTCATTGCACTTATCATTGATTCGGTTCTTGTGTTTGTTTGATTATACAGGGTTTCTTCCATTAATTTATATCCTATACTAAAAAAAGTGCAACTAATAAATTTAAATGAACATTTTTAAAAAGATGAATTTTTTAATAGACGTTAGAGGATGTTTGTCCTAAACTATCTCTATTTGCCCCTTATCATACTTCTGAGGTCTTTGTCACTCCCTATTTCGAGCAAGCTCCGCTATTCCCATTCAATACACGTGAGGGCTTAACATATCCAGTAATATAAACTGCCAATTTGATATTAACACGTTAAGTGCCACCGTGGAAGCGGAATATTGTGTATATCAGGCCAAATCCATTTTTCATGTGTAGGGCCTCAAATATGTATTTTATCGCATCAAAATCCAATGAAGAGCTGTAAAAACTAAATGTTGATATTTTATGACGTTATTTTCAGTGTGTATCCATCTATTTTTGAATATTACAGCCGCATGTTTCCCACCTGGATACATGAACTGGCTTTGGTAAATGCATATATATATTGCATCAATAGGTTATTTATTTATTTAGCGTATGGTTATAATTGGAATTAGAGGTTCAATGTCTTCAGCCATTCAATGGCTCCGTTTTGTAAATTCTTGATTTCTTCAATATCTCCGTTGTAGGCAAGAAGTGGACACTCCATCATGATGTGGTCTGTTGTTTGTTGAGGATGACCGCAGACACAGCTTTCAGTATCCGAGAGGCCCCATTTATACATCAATGAGTTGCAGCGGCCGTGATGAGTTCGAAGCCTGTTTAAGTTGCATAGCACCTTTCTTGGCAATTTATTTTCCAAAGGGCGGTCTTCACTGTGCTTAAAGTCGTAAATAGGGCTTTGTCGATTGGCTTCAAGCCATTGGTTTGACCAGGATTCGTTAATGTTGAAACCCAAGTCGTACAGTTGCTTGGCGAGAGGAATTGGTGGTTTTCGAGATCGTAATCTTGTCTGTGGTACATTGCGTAATTCATGATGTAGTGGAATGTGAGGGTTTTCTTGTATTTTAGTATATTCTCTTAGCAATGATTGTTGACGCCGCAAAATGGCAGGAGCTATGCGACTTAGGGGAGGTAGCCATTCCAGCGGAGTTGATCGAAGAGTCCCCGTTATCATTCTCATTGTGGAATTTAACTGAGTGTCGACTTTTTTAACGTGGCAGCTATTAAGCCAGAATGGTGCACAGTATTCGGCAGTTGAAAAAACAAGTGCAAGCGCAGCTGTACGCATACAATCCGTTGTTGCTCCCCAAGAAGTAGATGAAAGTTTCTGAATTAAGTTGTTTCGTGTTTGTAATTTTGCCGCAGTCTTTGTAAGGTGTTCTTTAAAAGTCAATGATCGGTCAAGGGTTATTCCCAAATATTTTGGGTGAAAATTGTGATTAAGTTCACGATTTCCAAAATTAATTTTGAGTTTCCTTTTTGCCAATCGGTTATTCAAGTGGAAACAACAGACGTGGCTTGAAAACTGGTGCTGTCTTTATCGACCTAACAGCTGCCTATGACACAGTGTGGAAAAAGGGTCTACTAAGCAAGTTAATTAGAGTCATCCCGTGCCTGAAAATATGTGATCTTGTGAGTAATATGCTAAGTGATCGTTGCTTTCAAGTTCTCCTGAATGACAACTGTAGTAAAGTCAAGAAATTAAACAACGGCTTACCTCAAGGATCCGTACTAGCACCATTACTCTTCAATCTTCACACTCACGATCTTCCACCATCTAAATCCAGAAAATTTAACTACGCTGATAATATGGCCTACGTTTTTCAACATGAGAACTGGAATGAATTGGAACTAGCGCTTACCAACGATCTTAGTACCCTTATGGACTATCTCAAGAGATGGCGTCTTCAACCAAGTCTTGCATCAATAGGTTACAAACGACAATATAAAGTTGAAAAAGTTTAAAGAAAGTATTATATCAGAAATGCTACATTCACCAACTGAGTCACTCGACACTCCAACCCCAGCAGATGAACCTCCAGCCAAACATTATTTAGAAAAGAGTCAGGGTGCTAGCAGAAAAAAAGGAAGGTATGTACGGTGTTATAAGACAAAATCTGCAGAGGTCGGTAGAAAAGCTGCAGTTAATCAATCCACACAAAGCAAATTCAGATGTGTTGCATGTAAAAAATATTATTGCTTATCGTGTTTTCCGAAGTACTTACACAAATGTTTCATCAAATGAAATACTTGTTACTACTATAACTAATTGTTATGTTCATTTATTTCCCAGATCTTTATAATATTTTCCATAATTTAGTGTTTCTTGCTGTTCATTAAAAAAACATTTCGTATTTCATACCCACTAACTGAAAAAATCGTCTCGTGAAAAAACTATGGATAAAATATACAGGCCAAATGAGCTTTTGGGTATGCCAGACCGTAGTGCGAAAGCCCCCATAGATATATACGCAAGGCATGCAGCCAATGTCGATGCATGCGGCTAAAATAACAGAAATAGTTGTGTATCAGCCGCGGATACATACGGCGATAGAAACACCGTAACTCGTGTTTCCGTGTTGGATACATACGGCACTCAACGTGTTTACCAAATTCAAACCCAATTTTTTTCATTATTATTATATATTTGAATAAACTTTTTCTCTTTTTTCGTTTCCAAACTGTGAAACAAATTCACCCTTCCTTTCCCTAAAACTTCAACCCCTTCTTTCATTCGCTGCATCAACGTCCTCTAATCCTGCTTAGCTGGAAATTTTTCTCTCAACTTCTATCTCCATCACTAAAGAATTCCGATCTTTCAATGAACATATTTCGCTTCATCAACGTCCTCTCCTTCTATTTAATACTTCTCTCGCCAAATTTGATAATTATAAGTTACCAAAGATACTTATTAAGTCAGCATTCCAGCATTCATATAATGCCCCAACAATCAACCACGAACATGGGTTTCTTGTCCTTAACGTGTAGTGTTTACACTGATGACAGTGTTGAGCTGTACAGCATTCTCCAAGCCTTTAAACATATCTCATCTCTTATCAAACACCTCGCTATTTGTACCAATTCTCTCAGTCTGTCTTATCTATTTCCCATCTCACATTGGAATTACTGCCAATGAAATTGATGACCCAGTTGCCAAAGAAGACGTCTCATCAGCCACCACAACAATTACGATCCAACAGCTAAATAAAATCAAACTTATATTCAAAAAGTCAATCAAATAATTCCTGCAACATTTTTGGCTCAACAGTAAAACAGCTTTACACGAAATCCTTACCTATATTGACTGTCTCTCCCATGATTTCTTAACCAGGAGAGAAGCGCTATTATTACAAGATTACAAATCAACTACACTAAACTACTAAAGTATGGATACCTGAAATCTTCATAAAACTTCTGCCGTTACCGCAATATTACTTTAAATTTAAAACTGCAAGCTATGTATGGGTACATGCAAAGGCCTGGACCTGAAGTGGAACCTCAAAAAGTTGCTAAGCTACACATCTCGAAATTCTGAAGGTGTTGAAATTTCTCAAAGACGATTCCTATTACAAAATTCCATCGGCTTAATTATATTGTGTACATTTAAGTAGATGATTTATGTTCAGAAATTTGAAAAGTACCAATTTCCATAGCTGACGACATTCTTGAGAAATAATCCAGAAGAGAAACATTTTTGATGAATCATCGTTAGAAAATGTATATTTATGATCATTAAAATCATAATCCATGCAGGCCAAATTCTTAATACTTGCTGTATATTTAAGGAAAATTTACCTTTAAATTTTTGTGATAAATATGACGCCAAAATATACACACCTTATGTAGATTTCAATTCGTTCCACCTTAAGGGTCATAGTCTTATTTCGACACGCGATTTTAATTCATCATGGATTTCACTTTCCGCTGATGATTCACTCCCCCATTATTGATATTTAACGTGTCATATTGGTACGAGGAAACTCGAGTAATATCAAAGATTATTTTTTTTATCATTTTTGAAATGTTTACATAGTGTAAGGAAAAAATGAGGTCATTTACACGCATAATAGATCTCTATTTTATTGAAAATTTTGGATCTTCTGATAGAACATGTACCGAGCAATAAAAGAAACCAAATGCTTCGAAGCTAAAAGGTCTGATTAGAGTGCAGCGAGCCAACTAAACCATTCAGGATATTTAAACACAAATATAGTAAGAGCGTTGCAAACTACTTCTGCCTGCTGCCTCGTGTTTTTTTTAAATTTGAATATGAATCACAAAAGTAAATCAGCTGAATAATAGTTATTTTCCTAACAAGTGTGGAACGTGATACTTTTCCGCACGCGACTGCAGTTGACCCGAAAGACGCGCAGTTCGTGCAATCGGTCAAGGGCGGGAAAGACACTTTATGCATGAGCTAGTAGCATTATTTTTTCTACGACCGTATATACAAAAAAGTATACCAATCCATTTTTCAAAAATTATTTCATTTCAACATACATATACAAAGCTTTAGCTAAAAACCACTAATTATTAATTATAAATATTAATATTAAAAACACAATTTGTTGCGTTCTGTAAATTACTTAAAATTGCCGGTCCATTGGAGTTATTTGGTGTTAACTGGTAAGTAGATGACGTCGATGAGGATGGCATGGGTTGCAGGTCGCATAAACATGACGAAATAATTTTATTTGATGGCCTATTTCGTGAATATTTATTTACCACTTGTAACAATAGTTATAACTTCCGAAGTAAAAAACTATCCAAAGGGGCAAAAATTGCATAATTTTAATATTCCGCACTAGTGTAGGAAAGTGGCCCTTTCAAAACTAGAATGCGTTCTGGAAAATGGGTTAAAACGCATGGTCGTAACTTGTGTGTGTATGTGTGTATGTATGTTTTTATACATAATTGTGCACGAGTCCGACTTGACCGGTTATTACATAATAAAATAATTTTTTTCGATAGAATATCAAAGCAACATATTAAACATATATTATGTACTTGCACTTAACTACTTCAAGATATTAATAATTCAATAATAATCGTGCAAAATAGGCGTGTAATAATATAATTACCAGTTAACACTTTAACTATTAGCCATTGGCTAAACACGTTTGGCGACTATCTCGTTTTTAAAATGCACTCTGCATATCTTCAGTGATCATCATATTTGCATAAACACAAAGAAAGCAGAATAACAACGAAAATTACAGCAAGTGGCTTTTGCGATTCACAGTTTTTGCTTGAACTGTCATTATTATGAAGTATATGAGTACCTACAGTTATGTAATTCAAATACCAAAAATCATAATAGTAAGATTACTATTTTTGAAAATAATAAATAATCATGGTAAAAGGATTGAAAATGCTACACTTTGTCTACTGGCGAAAATTCTTTTATAAAGAAAAATGTCTGTACTTTCTTCAAAGTCATATTTTCTTTTAAATGATTTTTTATTTTAAATTAAAATAAAACAGAATTTCATACCTTTATTGGCAAAAAATAGGTACTCATTGAAGATGAATAATCTTATGATACGGCTATGTACCTAACCTTTAATACAAAGAGCTTTTGGCCTGTCCAAACCTTTTTCAATTGTTCTGTAGAGTTTATGATTATTAGGTAAAAATGAAAGACCGAAAACTTGTATTAGCTCAGGTACATTTATGAAAATTGAAAAATAGACTACAGTATTGAGTATTTTCTTCCGGCATTGCCCGAATTCGACTGTTGGGAGTAACATATGTTTTTTTGAGCTTCTTGAGTTAAACCTGCTTAGAGTTTCTTGACACCAATTGACTAATTAAATTATTTCTGACAGATAATTGTTCATTTAAAATTTTTGGAACACACCCTCTGCTGCCTGCTGTGGTGAATAATTATTATAAAAAAAACTAGTCTAGTTTGTTTAGTGATTATTGGAAATGGAAGATTAACAATGTTACGTTACAAGTCACTCATGTTTATACTCGTTCACTATACGAGACCTCTTCGTGTTCTCGTTCTATCAAGTCCTTACAAAAAGGGAAGAAATATACCGTTGCCGTAACCTTAGCTACACCCGGTACACCTAAGTTATAGTCGCTGCAATCATTAGTCGGAGAGCTAGTAACACGTGTTTCATGAAGTGTTTGATGCACCTTGAAATTTTGTGCTATTAGTTGCTTTTTTTCTACCACCAATCTAAGCTAACCTAAGTTAAACTTAGCTAAGCTACTGTTCGTTTTGCCAATGAAGTTAGATTTACTAAGATCAACTGACTTCCCCCCTTGCCTCCGCCAAGTATGCCGAATTTTTGACTTAGCAAAAGCGAATGCAAGAAAAGTCACTCATTTTTGACAACTGATAAAGATTCTAACCTCTAAAAACATATTTGGAGTTCTTTTAATAGACTTCGTTTTGAATTTTTATTTTAATTCATAATGGTTCACCTTTCTCGAGACTGTTGTGTTGTTCCAAATGTATATCCAGTAAATCCATTTTGTGAGCTACTAGTTTCCTAATAGGTATTACTGGTAATTTTTATTTCAATTAACCCAAGTTGAAAGTTCTGATTCAATAAATTTTTGATTTATTAATTTGTTTACCTTTCCATCTTTGTTTGTTTGCAAATGCGCTTGCGTCGATATTGTCGACTTTACAGCGATTGAAATGTGCGTTCGAACTACAATTCAGCTCAGCTAAGAATTATGTAGTTAGCTAAGCTAAGCCGGGGGATAGAAAAAAAGCAACTATTGTATCGAATGGATAGCTGAGCAGGTAAGCAAGTGTTGGCACACCAGGTACTGCGCATAGGAGAAAGGTATAAAAAAATTTAGCCCAAAAAAAGTAATTGATTCAGAGGCCAACAAACAGAAATCTAAATTTCAAAGCATATAAAATATATAATTAAAAAGGCAGACACTTTTGAGGGGGTTAACATATAATAAAAACACCCTCAAGTTGTTTTTTTTTTAATACAAAATGAAGTGTTTGATTCACGCTGCCATTTTAACAGCGTCTTAATTTCATAAAATAAAAATTAATTACAAAAAGGCAGACACTTCTGTTGGGGTTTAATTATCGAAAAACATGAAAATAAATATTAATTTTAATAGAAAGAGATAGGCAGCGCATAGTCGTGGATGTAAGCGAGAGCACCGATTACCGGCCTAGCTACGGTCTTTCTCTGCGCTCTCATTGGCTGTTGGTCACGTGTTCTTGTACAGCTGTATTAGCTATACATTTTCAGTCACAGTAAACATTTTATGCGTTGTTGTGAGCACATGTTTTTGTGATTTCTTTCAATGCGTGTATAAATTTGTTAAATCATTATTAAAAACAAAATATATGAATTGAATATTTATTAATGTATGATAAATTCTGAACTAAACTATTTTTTTATAAAAATGGAAGCGGAATGTGAGGAAGGTGAGTCTGTGTCATGTGTTATATGCAAACAGAAAGATACTAGAACGGTTATTGTTTTCTCTGAGACAACTTTAAATACTTAAATGTCGAATATCATTGAATATTCGCCGGGAAAGTCCGACTTATTTGAAAAATTGTTTGATGTCCTGGCCAAAAATGGACCTACAAAATAATCCTCCACACTAAACAAACAAATAACTTTGAAAAATCAAATTACATATAAAAAAAACTGCTAGCCATAGGGGTTGATTGCCTAGTCGCCTGAAATTCATCGATATTTTTAATGATAAAATATTTTTATGCGTGTCTGATGTCTACTTTATTTGGTACGGATATTCATTTGAAAAATCCTGATGGACCCTGAAATTGTCTGAAGGAGCCCAAAAGAGGCATGGAGGGGCCCGGCACCCCCAGGTTCCCCTGTAGTTACACCAGTGGAGCAAGATTGTACGCTGATTCCGATAGACAATAAAATAACAATAAATTACCCTAATTTCAGAATTTTCAATGGCTCAGTAAAATATTTGAAAATAATAGACTGTAAAATGTAAATGGGTGAACAATGGATTTTAAAATCAACTTACCCACAACTGTTCTCTAAGATTCCATTCCTTGCTCATTAGGAAATGGGGATAAAGGGAATTCTAAGGAAAATAGAGTATATTAGAGTTATTTGTTACACATGAAAAATCGTAAAGCAATCGATTAATCAGTTTTTTACCACGTCTAGATAAAATCGCCCCACTGGCCGTTAAATTATTAATTGAATTTTCACGTTCGTACCTTGATTGTACTGATTACTACTACTTAAATCCTTTTTATCCTTATTTGAGCAGATAAAGCGTTGTTGCCAAATTAGATAAGCGTAAACAAAACAGTTATTTCAAGACTTTTCATAAATTACATAGATAAATTTTTTTGCTGTCCCCGCTGCCCCTCGGTGACCTAGCATGGCTCCCGAACGAGCGCTTCTTTACCCTAGTCGGCACCAAAGTTGTCAAATTTAGTAGTCTATTTGTTTGTGCTGAGCTGGAGTTATAATCAACGATTCTAATATTGAAAGAAATCATTAAAACTAGTTAAATTTATTAAGATTCACGGTAAAATGGAATATAAGTGCAAAGAATGTGATAGTGGCTTTAGTAAACTATCAAATATAAGAAAATAAGAAATAGAAAACTAAAAAGAAACAAGGAAACAAAGGCCCAAACCCGGTTGATAAAAGTGTAACTATGTATAAAATATCAGAAAATAAGAAATAGAAAACTAAAAAAAAACAAGAAACCCCAGGCCCAAACCCGGTTGATCAAAGTGAAACTATGTATAAAAATATCAGAAAATAAGAAATAAAAAACTAAAAAAAACAAAAAAAATCCAGGTCCTAACCTACGACCTCTGAGCTTTAAGCTCAGTACCCTACCAACTGTGCCAATCTGCTCACATTCAGCCACATCGAATCGATGATTATAACCACAGAGTACACCATCTAACAAAAGGCGAAAGAAAGTAGTTTTCGTGATCGCAAATTTGTGTGCACATGCGTGAATTAATTAGTTTATCTATCAATGTCAAGTCGACACTTCCGTTCCCCCAGTTCCCCCAGTTCCCCCAGTTCACTGTATGTTATTTTAAGATTAGGTTGAAAATGAGCCACTTCTCATTACACACATGAGATGAATAATAAGGTGTTCTCATATAAGTAGTTAAAAAAATATTCTATCGACTTAATTGTGAGGGATGTTCTATTTTTCTTAGTGTAGTGTTACTTTTCTCAGTGTATCAAGTAGTTAATGTGTCAAAATGCCTCGACGTATTTCCGCTCAATATCGTGTAAGTCCGACTTCAAAGGAACCGACAAAGCTTTCGTCTCTTGTTAGATGGTGTACTCTGTGTTATAACTTCAACTCAACATAAACAAATAGACTACTAAATTAACTAAATTAAGTACAGGTTATGTGTGCATACAATTCATTCACTTTTAAGCCACGGAACATGATAACAGTTTATGTTCCGTGCTTAAGCTTGCATTAAACCTGCCCTCTTGAAGACTTTACTAAGCTTAAGGTTTAAATGAAGCTCAACCGTAAGCCAACTTTGTACAACAGCAATCTGACGCTGAACCTGAGTTCACACTTGAGCCTTCACTAAGCTACAATTGTACAACCGGCCCTGAGTAGGTTATTTAATTTTTTCAACAAATGTCATCATGGATATTTCGAAAGATAAGGTGTAAAAATTTGTTATGTGGCAACTAAAACAATAGATCTCGAATAGTTTACTGTCACTAACGTTTCAACTTTACAATATCTTGCCTCTTATTATTTTTTTTCTGAAAATACACTTTGAACTGACATATAAATATGATAATTAGCTCTCTATTAATACCACCGCTGCGTATGCAAATAAAGTAATTGCTTCATTATATTTCTTTCGATATCCGTGTATTGTTATAAATTCATTAATATGTTAAGGCCTTTTGAGACGTTCAATAATACAAAGAAAAAATACATCAGAAGGCCGTAAGGTGGTCAACATATTTATTATTTATTTATTCTTGATATTGGAATTGTTTTTTTAAATAATTGGAATGAATTTTAATTGCTTCGTGATATTTAATACTTCCCATCCAGTCATTTAGCTATTACATTGACAAATCCTCAGCTATTTATCACACATCATTTGTTTAGAAACTATACTACATCCCATATTTTCTACTTACATTCCAGAAGCTTCGTCTCTTCTATATAGGCCACTAGTTGGACTAGAGAATGGTTCTACTGGTTCTACTACTTCTGCCTGAGCCGTGAGACGAAACTGAGGACGAAACCCTCAACCCCTATACCCATTGAATACTAGATCCATATTATTATCCACTTCCGCTGTCCATTCCATACCTTTATTCGGGTTTTTGTTTGTGGACAGTCCGTAAACCAATCTGGAATTGCGCAGAACTAGCTGCGTACTTTATTCAGTCCTAAGAACTATTTTAGGACCATTTACAATTGAAGGGAGTTTGAAAAAACCCGAACATCCCACATTGTCTATAGAACTGAACTAAACTAATTAAATTGACAATTGAAGATAACTCAACATCATCACTTTATTGCGAGACAGTCTCTTCCATAACGTTTTCGTTTTTAATATCTTGTAAGACTTCTGGAAATATAAGATTATTAATCACATCAAGAAGAACATCGTCTTCACTTGATGATGATAATGAACTATGTTCAAATATTTCCATATAATCATTAGCATCCAGTTGGTAAATATTAAATTTGAGAAGTAAAAATCCAAAATAAACAAACCTCTACCTCTAACCTCTGCGAATTTACAACATAGCTCCCACCCTCCTCCTTTGCAAATGATTTGAGCATGCGTAAAAAATAATCCGAAAATCGTCCTAGCTCGAGACTGGGGACTGGCTTAGACGGTTTTCGAACCGTCCAAGAACTGCTCTTAAATAAACCGGAACGCCAAACTGCGGGTGTCAGAACCATCCTGTTAAAACCCGAACAAGCCAATTTCGACTACGCAAACTCCGGACAGTCTTAGAACAGTTATAATTGCATGAACCCGAATAAAGCTCCAATATTCTCCAAAATATTCTAAACAAGGCAAGACCCATCTCATCGATACACGTAATGCGCATTTTTTCGCGAACTTACGCGCGCTATACTTAAGAAATGAGACCGAGTCGACATTATTATTGAATAAAGAGAGGTTATGACAAAAAATAGAAATAAGCTAGCAAAGAAATAGACTGAAACATCCTTTTCGGGTACCTAAAGTCCTTTGCGGTTAATATTTGAGAAAGCAGCTTGGCTAAGACAATGGAATATTGTTGGAAACTAAAACCAGTTGAGGTCAAATGAATGCCTAAGCCATAGTAAAAGTGATTTGACAGGTGTCCTGATCTGATACTGCCTACTGAATGGCAAAGAGTTGGAAAAGTGGACCCCATAATGGGAATGCCATTGGGCGAGATGATTCCCAAGTAGATATAGTTTCGAGATAAACGTCATAACGGGTAGAGAGACAAAGTACCAAGTGTATAGCATGCTTCACTAGTGGATTGTTGTGGCGAACGCACTAAACATTGTCTAATACAAGGTCGAACCACATCCACTGTTGCGTCCAACACTCGTGATGTAGTCTTCCCTTGTTTTTACGTTTATCAAGTATACCTGTGGTCTTGATTTGTCGATTCAATCATAGAAAGTTCTGATAACCTGGAGGATAAATTTCTTATTCTTGTCGGAATGCACGTTGCACTGTAACAACCGATTAACATCGCGCGTAATCTCATACAAAAAATGATTTCCGCTGCGTAGTCGCCATTTTGATTACTGCGGATATGACAAGTTGCTTCCATAGGCGCGAGTTTCGAACGTAGAGGTATGTTCTGCCTACAGACTTGTCATTTATTGTTCAATTTGTCATATTTTCCGAATTATAGCTTTGTCAAACCAGAGGATTGTTCTGTAGTAGCCCTGTAGATAGGAGTTATTCAACTCAATATGTCTCAAAAATTGAAATATTCAGGTAGCACGAATATTCAGAAAATGTATGCCTTCTATAGCAAATATGAGACAGAGAGTAGGTATATAAAATATATATAAAAATTTATTCACCATTTGATATAAAATACAGTCATAAAATGATACATAGATGTACCTAGTGCATAATAAAGAATAACTTACGAGGTAAATCACCTGTATGTAAGTACAATAAAATATAATAATAAAATATATAATTACAAAGCTATTGTTTTCTATGGAAACACAATTGAAATTATACAGATATAGAATTAACTTCACCCGACAATTTCCCAATATTTTTACATCATATATTAACCTAGTAAATTTTGTATTTTTTGCCTTGATAATTTTGTTAGTAACTTTTCGAGCTCTTTTTTGATATTTTTGTCATTTATTTCGCAGCTTTGTTGTTGAAAAAAGAAATTCAAAACTTTTGGTCCAAGGTAAGCAAATCCGCTTTGTCCCACAGATTTTAACATTGAAGGTAAAATATAGATATACTCTGCTGTCTCGTAATATATTAATGATTGCCAGTTGAACGTAATGTACGGTTTGAAAATTGGTATTTACATATCTGAAAGAATTACGTTTGAATATTCTGTATCATACACACATACAGGTAAACCTAATGAAGACATGATAATTACATTTTTTTATTTCCTGAATATGAAGATGATAAGATACATAATTATGTATTATAATATATACATTAGTGGACTGTCCTCTGTCCTATGATTCACCCAGCTTCATGTTTTAAATGAGTTTTTCATAAAAATCACGTAGTACTTCGAATCAAACTTAAAATTTATAAAAATACAATGCCGGCGTCAGACCTTAAAAGGCACTTGACTACAAATGGTTAATATCCCGAAAAAAAGTGGGTCACGGATATTATGTAACGACAAAACTACGTTTACTTCTTCAATAATTTTACATTTTATCTCGTTTGGTGACTTGGTCTTGGTTTAGTTATTTCCATATAGACGTTTTTATTTCCTTTTATTTTACGCAATAATTTTCCCAAATTTTTAATGATAAAACCATTATCTGTATTTGATAAAATACATGGGGTAAGTACTACAACAATGAACCTAGAAAATATAAAAATCACTATTTTACGACCCTGAAAATGCATTTTCCTCGCTATCAATCAACCGAATACCGAAAGTCAGGACCCCGACCTAGACGTCCGACGTTAAGACGTCGGACGTCTCAATCCAAAGACAGCGACAGCTTTTTACTAGAGAGGTATTTTATTTTAAACAAACCCCAAGACATTTCAACCATATTCAATGGCAATATTGGATATTTTTTACCATCACGAATATTTTAACATCTGTCTGTTACATTCAATTGAATTTATAAAAATATACAGGGTGTCCAGAAACTCTCCTGCAAAACGAAAACTAAAATTACTAGTCGATATAAATAAATTTAAGCTTTTTGAGTTCCTTACATAAAACCATGTTGGTTTTTGAAAATTGTATCTGTAATATCAAGTTGGCTTTGAAAAATCAACAAATAGAGTAGGTACACGCATATTTCATATTTTGCTTGGATATTAATTTATAATAGTAAATATGATATCAAAAATTACTAACAATAGGAAATAAACCAGTTTTCATTAATAATTACTCCCAAATTTTAAAATAAAATTCAAATTTCAATGCACTTTCCGACCACAACCCGATGATTTCCGAACGCTACCAATGATACGTGTGATGTCATATCTCTTGTGTTTACTTATGTCAATATGGCCGATATTGCATTAGGTTATATGTAGTTGTGTGTTTATATTGTATTTTAATCAACTATTAATTGCTTCATCGACGTAAAAATATCATTTATATGTTTGTTTGAGACCATTACGTGTTTGTGTGTGTTTTTTTTATTTCTAAAAGTCAACGTAAAGTGGAAAGTGGTCATAAATATTCGATATTTCCGAGGATATTTTAAAACTTTTGGAAGAATATATTTTTTTATTAGTTCAGTGTTCAGTGACGATTCTTTCATATTTTGTGAGTAAAGATATGGCTAGCGAAGGTTTTGTAAAAGCACAAACTGATAACTTGCCCAAAGTAGACTCATTTATACTGCTTGAATTTATGAAGTCAAACAGCTGCTTTAATGCAGAGGAAATAAGAGGAGTTAAAGCATTATCGTAAGTACGATTTGAACTATGTATTATATATAATATATACCAACCATATTTCGATGTGTGGTCATAAGAAAATGATGTTTTTATGGTTGACATATAGGTACATAACCTCAAACTATTTAAGAATAAAAATTACCAGTATAGAAGTAGGTACTTACATTAAAATGGTCTTCACAAACAAAAGTAATGCCCTTCTTTTAAGTGTATTTTTGCTTGCGCCACCAGGTAAAGTAACAAATATTTTGTCTGGAGTTTTAATAGACGTTGATTTACACACTGGAACAATGCAATACTTGGAATACAAAGTTTTTTTTCGGCTTTATCCATTTTTAAAGCTTTAAGAAAAAAATTAGGTCACAAGAACTCAGAGCGTGATACACGAATAAGAACGTAAACAAATGACGTCACACCATGGTACAGCCATCTTTATGACGTAAAGCGCGTTTTGGCGGACTTTCAAATTTTATGATTTTTAAAGTCGTTTTAAAAGTTAAGTTAATATTTTTTTGAAAAATAGGCATGCAAGGTGTTATAGGAGACCTGATAAAGCGTCAATTCCCACCAATAGCAAAATTTATGCTTGTACCCTATTGTACAGATACTGGTAATAGAAGTCGTAAGTATTAAGTTGCTTACATTGTTTTGGAAATTAATTTCATTTCGTGAGGGTATAAAACAACAATCAATATTAAAAAAGAAGCATAGCTTAAATTTATTTTTCTAGAAAACGGTTCATGATATCGATTTGAAAAAAGAGAAAATTTTTTAGGTATGAAAATTATCTTGATTATTTTTTAAACGATCCTGTCAGCCAATTGTGATGAGAAAAAAATTCAAATCAACCAATGGCATCAAATTTACACTGATAATTTGATAGTAGCAAATTATTTGGATACTTTTTTCACGCTGTTTGATTGGATCTTCGTTTGACTGAATGCGTAAGCCATTGGGTACCTACCGGACATTTCTCAGTGTCATTTTGATTTGACGTTAAAAATTTGCTGCCAGTTAACCTGTTTAATGAAGATACTTACATATTTGCATTTTGCTAATTAGTTTAAAAAATAATCACGCCGAATTACATTCGTGATAATAATTTTTTTCAAATAATTTTAACTAGATTAGCACTCATCTTTATTGTTATTAGGAAATCCCACTCGTGAGATTTCCATAGCAACAAAGATTCGTGCATCTCGGTAAATTAATTTGAAAAAAATTACCACCACTTGTGTAATTACTGCTGAATATTCCAAATTCGGAGTCCGATACATAAGAAACTTGAAAATCAAAATTTTTTAATAAAAATACCTGTTGGTCCCCCGACTGACACGCTTGTGATGGATCTGAAAAAAATTTATTCACAACGAACGACTGGCTTGTAACTGTATCTTGATTATACCAACTTTCAATATTTTAAGTAAAAGAAAACTCATATGAGGCCGTCTTCTTCAAAGGCCTGTAGCTCCCTTGAAAAGCATTTTCGGATTAAGGTAATTTGATCTAGATCGACTTAAAATCACCTCTAATAACAGTAGTTTCCGTTTGGCAGTAAAGTTTCTGGACACCCTGTATCTCTACAAAGGGACCGTCAGTGCTGGTTAGTTCCTAGTAAAAAAGTAATTAATAATAATTACTCTATTTCTATGTACTTAATTTGTAATTGTGTTGTATATATTTTTCTTAAAGTAATTTGGAATTATAATTGCAGCAAAATCTGTGGAGGAATTGTAATTATATTATTTAAATTATCTAAATACAATTACCTACTTCTCATAAGTAGTTTTCTCATTACTTTTCAATTACTTTTTCCAATAGTGAATAGTAGAGAAAAAAGATGCATTAAGCAAAAAAATTGTAAAGCGGCTTTCAGTGGCAGCATGTGAGTACTTACATGTTCAAGATATTCTAGATCAAGACTTAGAAACTGTTTCGAATCTAAACCCTATAACGAAACATATTACAAATGAAGAATTTATTGACATCAATGAAGACGCAACATCTTTGGTTGTAGCTTTATAAACATTTTGCCTGCGCCGGCACCACCTCAGCCTCCGGCTTATTGTGGATACTCCTAGTGTTCTGACTCGGAGCTGGTAATTTGCTCCCCAAATATGACCTCACAGATATTTATGAGGTAATTTGGTCCCCGTGGCCGGCAGGTATAATATTCCGTACAAGTAATCTGGTCCCTATAGAATAAACATATACCTATATAGTTTCTCTAAGTTGTGTAAGTACGTTAAGTACTTAAGGGGTACTTTGACAAGTATAACGCAAAGACTAGTATCTAAATAATAGAGAGAAATAATACAAAATTTTTATTTAGTTTTCATTTACTACTATTTAATAAATGTTATTAAACGATGCAAATGTCAAAATTTGATACATTTGAATGATTCACATGCTAGAAAATAAAGTCTGTCTATCTCACCGCTTTCTATCTCTCAATGATATTTTCAATAAATTTCTGGCGATTTCTAGCACCAACGTCTCTAACTTTAGGTCTTAAATGTGAACTTTGCAATTTAACATGTTTCAATTTGAAATTCATACAATTTTTCAAGAAATGTTATTGAATTAGGATGTGCTTTGTAGAAAGAGTCATTGAAAGTTCGATGAAAAGCTTCGTACGCATTTGTTGTCCGAGTTAGATCTGCTGAATTTTTGGCCCACATTGTCGGCGGAAAATGAGATTGGTCATCAATATAGTTTTCGATCAAATAATCTGAATACTTTTCCATCCTTGTATCGTCCGGTCTGTTTTCATTTAATTCGAAGGCAATGCAATCACCGACTTCATCAGGATCCAAATAAGTTAGACCAAAAGTTAAACGTAACCAACGGCCTAAATCACTGTTCTCGTCATTGTATTCCGAAAGTAGGCCAATTGATTTGATTTTTCGAAACCATGCCTGGGCAAGATGGAACCGGCAGCCAATTATTTCGGCGGAAGGCCACACTTCCCGAACCGCTTTATGAATACCCATTTCAAAATCACACACAACCTAATTGATTGCTAAAAGAATATTGATTTCGGAACACTTATCCAGAATCATTAGAAATAGTTTTTTGTACGTCTCGGATGTCTTGTTTGCTAAAAGACAAACCAACCACTGTTGGTTGTAATGTCCGCTTGAAAAACCATGAATAGTAAAAATATTTGGTACAGAAATTAAATGTACCGTCAACGTAGATGCGTTCTGATTTTTCCAGAGCTTCGAGATTTGTTGTGCACGTAAAAACAATAATATTGCTTGGCTAGCAATTGATAAAAAGATATTGTTCGTCTTGAGAAGTTACGTTGATCGAATTCAATACTTGATGTACGTCGTTAATATTCGTGGGAAGAGCGGGTATTAATTTACGTCGATTATTATACATATTTTTTCTTATGTAGGTACTCGACATCTTGAGTTGTCAAAGTTGCTGGTAGATTTTCTTTCAATGCTGAGCGAATAATTTGTGATGGTTTTTCGGAAACATCTTCCACGGCTTTTCTTTTGCAGGAAGCAGAAACTATTTGCCTATTCAAGGTAGAAATATCTGCAGGATGGCAGTGTTCGAACGAAGATTTGGTTACACAAATTGCACTACATTCACCGAGTGTATAAACACATGCTTTGCACTTTCTGTTGGTACATTTCCAACAAGTTTCGTCTGTAGTTTTAAATTTTTTATGTAAACTATACTTGTAGTTATCGATTACAAGTAAATTTTTGCCACGAATACTTTCAATAATTTCTACTTTACAAATCTGAACATTCAAGGGTTTGTTATTTTTATCAAGTACCTACCTTACCTCAATCCTAAGAACAATATTTAATTGTATTTTCATTACGGGGACGAAATGACTGGTCGGGTTAATTTAGTGCCAGAGTATTAACGTAGGCAGCGGGGACCAGATTACCTGACCCCTTCTGACTACAGCCTATTCAGCCAATCCGTTCCCTTTATTAGCTCATACAGGTTCTTTGCTGGTTGGTTGTAGTCTTCTGGAGTTATTTGGGTTCTACCATACAGTTTCTGCCTCCTGTGGTTGTTTTATCCGCAAAGTAATTATAAAAGTAATTGATAACTTTTTTAATGTAATTGTATTTGTTTGAAATTCTTTCAATCATTTTTTAATATCTCCCGCACATATTACCCTACCTTTAGTTTTATCAGTAAAACTAATAAAAAACAATGAACCCGCGTCGCGTAGCAACGAAAAAAGTTTGTTTGGGATCCTAGAAAAATAATTCACAATTAATGTCAAAAAAAATAAAAACTCTCTGTCAAAGTTTTGAAATTCATCAATGTAATTTGTAAATTTAGCATAGTTTTTTATCTCGATTCCTGATAATTATATGTGGATTGTTACCCACTGGTCCTTCGAATACATTTGTCTATGAAAACTACATTGGATTTTATTTCACGACCTATGGTAACTATTTCTGAGGTATAAATAAATTAATACCTCTATGACTGTTAACAATCAGATCAGTATTTAAATCAATATAATTGTAATTGTAATTATTTTTTAAGTACATGTAATTACCCTGCACTGGATACCCTTTGTATTATTTTCAATCTACACATCGTCTACTGTTAAGATTAGGCATTGAAAGTAAACATAATTTTTGAATTATTCTTGGATAATAATAAATATATAACGAAATATCCCTCATAAAATTGTTTTTTTTTAATAAAAATAAAATTTCTTGATAATAAAACATCATTGTTTGAACTCAAATCATAATCCCAGACGAAACTTTCATTATTTCATTAGTAAGTTGCCAATCTCAATTTAAGAAGTTCTTGAACCCTTCAATTATTTCATTGGTACGTCTTTGCGAGTGATCCCAAGACGCCAAAATTTATTCTAAACGATTCCCGAAACAGGGAGGCTCAACTCGAACTGTAATAACACTATTCCCTCTTCTTTCATTTAACAGAGCGTATTCAGAAAGAAATCCAAGCACAAAACCAAACTTTTCCAACATCAACGTCGGCTAGTCGCTCGCTAAGCGTCAACGAGGATGCGAGTACGGCTTGCGACAATAGAATTTAGTAAACACACGTCGAGTGGCCGGTCGATAACGATTGTGTCAAAATCTTCTTACAGAAATTCCGCGAAAAAAATGGATAAAGAAAAAAACCATTTTTAAGAGAAAATTATTGTGGTTTTGTCGGCTTCCTATCTGTATAAAATGATTATGATAAGGTCTTGCTCTTTTAGTTAGATTATTTGATGACTCGCGAAGCGATCTGTAATAATAATACCTTTTGTAACTGATAACGTAAAGGTAACTTTTTTTATGTAAAATGTGTTTGTGTAGCAGCAGTCCTTGTGTTTTTTCAAAAATGTGTCGGAGGTGGTTTGGAAGTGTTTTTGTTATTGTAGTGTTTTGTTGTTGTTTTAATAACGTTAATAGTAACTCTAATTTTACTAGGATTAAAAGAGAGGCTCAGCTTAGCGAAAGCTTGGTAAGTTCATTAATATTTATTTTGAATATTTAAACAGTTTGTGAAAAAGTTTGTTATAATTGATATAATTAAAATGGACTCCATGATATTTTCTACAGGGTGTTACTTTTCTATATCTAGTTTTCGATATAAAACATAATTTTTCATCGATTAAAGTTCTGTGAATATTGTTAAAGATCGAGCTAAAGATCTTGCTTGCTGATTTTGTGTTTTTTAAGTTGCAGATAAGCTCTGTAAATATTCTTGAAGATCTTCCTTGCTGGTTTTGTGTTTTTTAAGTTGCAGATAAGTTCTGTAAATATTCTTGAAGATCTTCCTTGCTGGTTTTGTATTTTTTAGGTTGCAGATAAGTTCTGTAAATATTGTTAAAGATCTTGCTTGCTGGTTTTGTGTTTTTTAAGTTGCAGAAATCATAACCTCGAACAAAAACGATGATAACAGTTAATCTTCAATTTGTATTTTGGTAGATTTTTTATTCTCGATATTTCTATTTAATGAATTCAGTAGATCTAGCTTTCCAGTTTCAAGTACATAGTTCTAGTATAACTATAGGCACCAATTAAAAGTTTTCAAATTGCATAATTATGCACGCAGTTTTGTGCGGAATTTACATTTTTCTTACCTGTTTCAAAGTTACATAAATATGAAAATGATAACGAGTATAGTTGTGACCTTAGGATATAAAATGATTTAATAATTATTGTGATCGAAGTTATCCTTCATTTTACTTTTATTTGTGAAATTAATAAAGGAAAGGGTGTTACAGGGTGTCTCAAATTGGCTGATGAAGGTATTTCGAAAATAGGTAAACTAATCCTGGTATAATTATTATATTAGTTTCTTAAAAGTTAATAGAGAGATTATACAATACTTCAACTAACTGTTAGTTCGTGGCGATGAAATAAAGTCGTCAACATGCAAATATGACTGCTAAAACAAAAACAAAAGTAGAACCAAAGTGACCCATTTACAATATTTTGCATTTTTAACGAAAAGTTTACCAAAGAAACTAAGTCTTTGTTACAATTTTTTTTACTACTTCCAAATTTTAAACTACGGGTTTTCTTTCGAAGTGGGTGTACTGAGTTCCGCTTTTAATAAAAACGGAATGTGAAGTGTCGAAAATAATAATTTGTAAATTTACTCAATTCTGGGAAAAATGTGTTATTTACAGTAGGTATATTTTTAGAGTAAATTTTCTTTTTTGAGAGTGAAGAACCAGATCTATCGTTTCATCATTTAGATTAATAAATCTTGATGTGTAATAAAATCAGTACAATGGGTTCATTCAACTTCTTATTTATTTATTTATTCGTTAAAGACTAACAGACAAATCAATTACAGGGTGGACGACTACCAGAAATATTTAATCGGTTTTAATTAAATCACAGAATAAATAGATGAGATTATTAAAATAAACTGAATCCTCGATATTCAATCACTTGTTTCACAATCTCGAACCGTTTGTTCATTTTCAGTCTTCAGTCAACTTTTTAGTTTTGTCTTGTACCTATATGAGCAAGAATATGATTGTTTCCCGAATTGGTAATTAGATCAATCAAAATTTGAAGTTTTTTAGCTCTTTCTAGCAGCAAATAAGACAAATTACAGTAGCAATCTAGCTGGATTTCAGTGGCGACTCGGTGGCGTAAAATTTTAAGTCTTATTGGTTCATCCGTGTTCAGAAAAAGTTTTACAAAGTATAATAGCACCCTGTAGATATTTATTAAATGTTTTACTTTCACTTTAAACCGTAGTATAGATGTTTTATTTCAGTAAAAAGATTAAAATACTATTTTCTAACTAGGACAACCAAAGATAACCTCAAAACTTCGTAGCGTTAGTATATTGACACTGCGCCTAGTAAAGATAAATGCGGTTATTTCTTACTTAAATTACAGATAAGCTAACTCTGTTATATTTCTAACTGAATTTAATTAAATATTTTCATTCTAACTGTCTCTGTTTGATATAATATATAAAGTTATTTCAAGGTAAGAATTTTTAGTAAATAAAAACATAATAAGATTGTCAAAATTACTGCATTCATTTAGAAATAGTCTTAGGATTAAAGAGCTTTGTCTTTGTTTAGTTTCAGTGACAATAGACATCATGACAGTCACTAAGAATGATGTATAAGAATATGTATAGATTCTAAAGCAATCAGTTATTTCTATATGACAATTGTGATTATATTAATTTAGTTAAAGTATAAATACAGAATAATAATCCGCCATCTTAGCTAAAACACCGATCACAAACGTGTGACGTCAATATTTTGTATATTTTCGAACTTTTATCGTATTCTCTGATTTTGCATCGTTTAAATGACATTTATTCGGTATAGAATTGATGACTATTACACAAAATTATTCAGATTAATAATAAATATGTTTTTTTTAATTGGCAGACTCTGAAATATTTAAAGATGTGTAATGTGATAGGCAGACGCCATTTCTATTCTAGTGTTTTGGTGCGAAATTTGAATTGTTTTCAGAATCGTAAATTTCTCGTTTAAAGCCAACATTTTTTTGATACAGCTTATGCGTACAAACATCGTGGAGCAGTTTTTCAAAATCATTCATCCTTCCTATTGATATAATGCTTTCGTTCTTCTGATTTGTTCTGTAACATTTGATGGTAGGTCTTCCCCTTCATTATCAACTGTGCATAGAGTTTAGAAATTTGAAGAAATGTTATGACGTCAATATTTTGTATATTTTCGAACTTTTATCGTATTCTCTGATTTTGCATCGCTTAAATGACGTTTATTCGGTATAGAATTGATGACTATTACACAAAATTATTCAAGTTAATAATAAATATGTTTTTTTTTAATTGGCAGACTGAAATATTTAAAGATGTGTAATGTGATAGGCAGACGACATTTCTATTCTAGTGTTTTGTTGCGAAATTTGAATTGTTTTTCAGAAACGTAAATTTTTCCTTCAAAGTCAACATTTTTTTTATAAAGCTTATGCGTACAAAGGGGACCTCATGCAAAGGGCTCTGAATAGGGTACATGGGTGGTGTAAC